>OV651822.1:28705754-28985754 GCA_927349885.1 Psylliodes chrysocephalus | reverse complement strand
AAAAAAATTATGCACTGATTCATTTACATCACTCTCTTCACCGTATGTTTAGTGTGTACACCATTCCCAGTATTTTTATTAATTTATTATTTTATTAGCAATATAAATGGAACATGTTGCATAATATAATAAACTGGTTACCAATAACGTCTCAAGGCCGACTAGTATTGAAACACTACCGTCATACTTCAACTACAATGTCTTTAGTCAACTTCTTAAAATATACTGCAATTTGTCTTTGAGTGAAATATGATTTAGCTCATTTTCTCTATTTTGTACCTATCTGTTTATTCCTTTTTACCGAGGTCTAGTTTTGTTTGTATTTAAAAAAAAGTAAACGAAAAGCGAGTGTTATTGTCAAAATCCGTATGTATTTCTTCTATATTTCTCTTTCCTTGGTTAGTTAAACGAATTGTGATTGCCTGAGTAACATGCCAAAAAAAAAAAGATATCTAACATAACGATTACAAGGTTACTCAGACAGGCATCAGAAAATGTCATTTAACAAACTAACTGTTTACGTGTTTACGTTTTTCCTGTATATTTTGTAATATGAAAAATTTTCAGTGGTAAATCTGCAATATGCATGAGAAAAAACTTTTATTTTCTCCGTTCATGAGATATTCGCTCGTTTTCATACTTTTTTACTGACCCTGTATTATTATTTTTTAAAATGAAATAAGCTATAGAGAAAAGTACGACCCTGTTTATCCAAAATACCCAATAATAGCCACAGCTTTGTACATATGGTTTATTTTTATAACGCACATTGAGTGTCGCCTTCCTACCGTAATTCTTTGGAAATGTCCATACCTACAGGTTAGTCTATAATTTAATGATACAAAGAAATTTTCGGCATATGTGTATAAAAGGGTATAACTAGTTGTTACGTCAAAACTTTATAAACAAAGAGAATTAGTTGAAATTAATAAAGATTAAAAATAGTGAGATCAGGAAATTTGTTAGGAATCTATTCAAATCACTAATTGTTAAAAAAATATTTTTTTGAGATTTTTCCATAAAACTAAATCAAATTTTCAATAAATTTTAATTTGGGAAAATAGGAAATACTTTTTACGATGACCACTACTTAAACAAAATCACATATTATTACGTATTGTTTTTCTAGTCTTTTTTTCTTTTTGATCTTCTTCTTACTCTCTATTTGGGCGCAATACGTCAATTTGGTTTCAATTTTGACGTATTGTTCTTTATGCTACACCGACGTAACTGCAATTTTTAGATATTTGTGATACATTTTGTATTTGATTCCACTAGAATAACGAAGTAAGGGACAATTGTTATTTTCTAAAGGAACAATGACAGAATTTGAAGGTTCTTAATTTTAAGGGGCTGTAGACGACATCGTCTAGTTAAAATTGCCCATTAAATATTTCCAAGTTATTCCTTAATGTCCAAATAATTCCAACCACGCGCGTTCACATGTTGGTGGAGCCGTTGTTCGTGACTCCTAGCGAATCTGGTGATAGTCTGGTCAACAGTATCCATGTGAAGGTCTGGATGAAGATCGCTGTTTCTAATGTACCAAAGAGCATCGACAATGTTCCTCAATACTTTGTTCTGGAATCTCTGAATTATTAGAATATTACTGTAGCTGGCACAACCCCAGAGCTGAATGCCATAGGTCCAAATTGGTTTGAGAACTTGTTAATTTAATAGAATTTTGTTATATGTAGATAGGCTGGAATGCCTACCAAGTAATCAGTACATTTTCTTGAATTTTATATCTAACTCTTGTCTTTTCTTTTTAACATGAACCTTTCAGCGAAGTCTTGCATCTAATGTAATACCTAGATATTTTGACGAGTTAGCATAAGGGACCTGAGCATTATTTATGTTAATTGGTATTCTTTGACCATTTTTGTTAGTAAAATTAATATTAATAGATTTAGTTTCGTTTAGTTTAATACGCCATCTTTTAGTCCAATTATTTATTTGATTAACTGATATTTGTAGTTTATTTGCAGTCTCTTCATGATCTTAAACTATCGCTAGGATCAGTATCATCTGAAAATGTTCTAGTTTGGGTATATCACAAGTGCATAACAGATACAAAGTGGGTCCTAGGACGTTTCCCTGTAGTAATTTAAAAACTTTCGTAATCTCCACACAAAAATTGTGCTCTTATCTGAAGTCTCCATGACCAACCGTTTTCGAGAAAAATCGATTTAAATTGTTCATGTCTTTACATACGTTTTCATTGATTTACAAATAAATTTCAAAATTATGATAAGGTGGCCATGTAAAATAAACAAAATATCTAAGAAATGTATAAGTACATATTAAACTGTTTTTACTCAAACTTTAGGTAGGTGCTCAAAAAAATGTTTTCAATTAATGACTGTGCTTTTCTGAGGTAAAAAAATAAATTCATGTGAAAATTAAGGTTTGTTTAAAAAGAAATAATAACGAAATGAAAACTGAAAGTATTAAACAACAAAATTAAATTTAAAGCAGATACTCCACATGACGGCCATCCGTTTCTATGCCCAAATTTATTCGTCTCCATAAAGATCGCCGAATTCTTGCAAAATTTCCCATATTATTTCTAAATTCGTTGCAGGCATTCTGAATTCATCTCCAAAGGTGATTCCGTGATTTAATTGGTTGCGAATAAACCATTGATTTGAGATATCCCCATATACAAAAATCGCATGGATTTAAATCCGGAGACCTTGCTGGCCAAGCAACAGCACTGCCTTTTCCTATCCATCGGAATCTGTAATTATTGTCTAAAACATCAAGAACATTCCCCCTAAAGCGAGCTGAAAAACCATCATGTAAGTACCACAAGTTCTGTCGACTATTTAAATTAATGTCATCCAATAAATCTGGTAAAGTATTTTTTAAAAAGTCGAGACAATTCTCACCATTTAAACGATAGTCACCAAGGACACCTATCCATACATTGATGCTAAATCTTTCCTGATGTTTATTTTCTTTTATAATATGAGGATTATCACCAACATAAGAGTATTAATGTGCAACATGCATATTAAAAATTCCACCTCTTGTGAAAATAGCTTCATCAGAAAACAAAATGTTTAAAAAGAAATGATGATTTTGATTTTCTTACATTCGTAGCCAAATAGAAAAGGTCATACGGGCAGGAAAATCATTAAGAGCCTGAACTTTTTTAAAATGTAATGGATACAAGTTTTCCCGATGGACAATGTTCCACACAGATGATTTAGAAATATTAGAATACATTGCAGCTATTTTTCTTATGCTAATTTCAGGATTTTCATCGATTTTCATTGAAATATCATTCTCATATTCCTCGAATACGTCAGCATGTCTAACACTTTCGTTATTACTGGGAATTACAGATCCTGTTTCCCTGTGAATGTTTTTGAAGCAGGATATCTCCTATTTGGAAATTTCTCGGCATGCCTACGTGACGCTGCCAGCGCGTTACATTGCATTTCATCATACACTAAATGAATTTCAGCATATTCTTCATTACTAAAACGAACCATCCTTAACTTTTAATATTTTAGAAATTAAGATAATTCTAAACAATAAGTAACACAAAACTTATGGTATGAAACACCAGTAATTTGACATTTATTTAATTGTTATTTCGTTTATTTTCCACAGCCATCTTATCAAAATTAATTTAGAATTTTATTTGTTAGTCAATGGAAACATGAAAAGTTTAAATCGATTTTTCTCGAAAACGAATAGTCATGGAGACTTCAGACAGGAGCATCAGTTTTGTGTGAAAATAAGGAAACTTTTGAAATATGATTTGAAAATGGCAAATTTTTAAAAGAAAAAAAATAAATAAAAATATCCAATACCCCACCCAAATAAGCCGCTTATGACTACCTACATTAAAAAAATCTTAATTACAAAATTTGATTGGTTATATTCAAATAAATAAATGAACAGAATAATATCATTTAATAAAAATCCGTTTTGAAGTTATTTCAATTAAACCGATTTTAGAGCGCTATCTTTAAAGATCTCTAGCTCTCTTAGAAAGCATTTTTGGATTGAAGTAATTTTGGCTAAATCATCATAAAATCAGCTCTAGATTTCATGGTTTCATTCTTTGAAGAGCGTTTCTGGACACCCTGTAGAGAGATAAAGTACCAACACTCCTATGAGTGCATAAGGAATGGATTATGTATTTTTGTATATATTTTGTATATGTACCCCTTCTACTACGTGCGTTCAGTTTATTATTAGGTATCTGTGTTATTTTTTTGATACAGTTTTAAATTGTTTAATTTCTCCCTATAATAAAAATTAAATGAGAGACACATCCAATAACCTAAGATTTTAACCATACATATTAACAATATGTAAAAACTCGCGAGAATACCGAATAATTCAAATGTATTCCATATTATTTCAATAGATAATGAGACATCCGATATAATTGATATCAATCGCTTTTGTTTAAGGATTTACTGCTTCATCAATAAGGTGAACAGTTTATGAACTGAACTACGACTAGATGGGTCCACGGATCCCATTACCATTGAATGGTATGACGTCATGAGGGCGAGCCAGGTCACTATTGTCCAAGAAATGACGCTCCTTAGAATATCTCGCTAAGGACAGACGGTGAAGATAACAACAAGACACTCACGATCTCGTCATATTTCGTTTTGCGGAGGTAATACAGGAGGTTCCATACATATTATATATTTAAATATTTGACGAGCATAAGATATGCATCTGCATAGGATATAAGAAAAGCATTGATACAATTTAATAAGATTTCGTTTCTGTTTTCAATATTTAAATATAAAAAATGTCGGGTGACTATACCCGAGAAATTAAAAAGTTGAATTGGTTTGTTAACAAAGGGGTTAAATTAAGATGTCAATATCTCAGTCCTTTTTTATTCAAAAAACGTATACAACCCAAGATTTTAAAGGAAATTGTATATACTTTTTGTTGTATGAAGCAATGCCTGCACCTTCCTCTACTCAGAAAGCAATTATAAGCAAGAAAGTAAAAAAAAATGAATTTTTGGCGTTTTAATTTTTTTTATATTTTTTACATAAAAAAATTTAAATAAATAATTTGATGTGAAATAATCGTATTATTTACAAAAAAATTTATATTATCTGCATGAATTTTGCTTCGCTCACGAAGCAATTGTACGCAAAAAAGTAAAAAATAATGGACCTTCTGCTATTTAATTCTATTTTTCTATTTATTTCTTTTTTCTTATAATTTTTCCCTAAACAAATTTTAAATAATTAATTCGATGTGATATCGCATTTACAAAAAATTTCTTAACTATACCGGAATTTTTCATTTTCACTCCTATCTCCAATTTTCACCCTCCAATTCAATAGCATATTATATATTGACCATTTAAATGATTTAAGCCCTTTCTATATTACATATTCAATAGATTTGCAAATTGCATTTTTTTTATTTCAACATTTCTTGCGTTAAAGCTGGTGAAAATGACAATACTATTTCCATATTTATATTTATTTAAAAATTAAATTTGAAATGGTTACGCTACTGATTTGAAGTCAATCATCAAATTTATAATATGGCGCTGGTTACGACGACACGTTCGCGCATACGGCTACAACTTCAGGTGGGTTCGTCTCTCGTGAAACGGATTCTATCCATTCCAAGTTTCACCCAACATGGGGCTGAGAAAATTTAAGATAAAAATTGAAATATAAATCAGAATATCCGAAAATAAAATGTGTAAGACTATTTTTATTATTTATATTGTCTTGAACTGTTGCTTCTGGGTATAAAAGTGTGTATATTATTAAAAAAAAATATTATAAATTATAATTTATAACAGATGAATTTAACTGGCGTATTTAAACGTTAATAAAGTTTAATTTAAACGAAAAATAAAATATTATTTATGAAAAACATAGGCATTTAAACAACAAGAGATCAAAATAAAGCAGAAAGGTGCAGAGACCGAGTAAGAGGGAACCTAGGAGAAAGAGCACCAAGCAAATAGTGGCATAAAGGGCATAACGAAGAAACGATCACTTAAAAATATAATTTATCATAATAGTTTAGATAATTGAACCAACCCCGAATTGAGATCATTCAAGTGGCGCCCAACGTGGAGCCAAATTAAAATAGAAATCAAAATATTCCAGATTAAAACTGGTGAGATTTTTAAGTTTATATTGTATTTAATTGTTACTTGTTACAGGATTAAAGCATACCCATAAGAAATATCCTATTTATAAGAATGTATGTACCAAGTACAATTATATAATATACTGTTATTGTTACTATATATTTACAAAAAGAGAATTTTCATGTAGATAAACTTATCTTACTTGAACCTAGTTGTACTTTCGGAGTTGATATCTCTTATATTCCATTCATCTTCGTCTGTTATTCACTTTTTCCTAGGGTAGTCGATTTTCTTTAGTAAAATTATGAATACAATACAATAGTATGACGTAAGCCTTTAAGATGTATATGTTGTAATGAAATTCCTAAATCCGACTCACGTCTGTGGCAGCCGACTCATGCTCAAGGCGACGGAATATTCTGGGAATGCCGCTGAGGCTCGAGAAACGGGTAGAACGGATGGAGTGTGCCGTTGAGTCAGAGATGGAATTTTCGGGACTGTCTGGAGTATTCTGGTTACAAAGTTGGCTTGATATAAATATCGCGAGTGTGAGGACGGCAGTCAATTGATTATAGACAGTTTAGTATAGAGCATTGTAATGAAAAAATAAAGTATAATAAATAAATTAGAATTGTTAGTTAGTGTCTAAGTATTATATAAATTAAATAGTACGTCATAAATAAATTGTAAATAGTGTGTTTTAAATAAATAAACTATAAATAAATTAGACTATCGTTACAATATTTTTATTACCTAGCTATACTAGCTAAGTTAAAATTAATTTCATATGTGTTATTTTAAAAATGGGTTTGTTTACATTATTAGATATATGACAAAGATGAGATTCTGAGATGTATTAATCATTCTTGTGCAATAAAACTTTTATGAAATTATTCTTGGAGTGACTTATAAGTCTATTTGGTACAGAATATATAATAAGAACTTTCTATATTTCTCTTTCTCTCTACACAAAGAGATATCTTTCTTATTTACCTAATTAATTTAATAATAGGTCATTTAAAGAGTAAATTAATTAAACTAAGCTCTGAAACAGGAAATGCCTGGGTAAGGTTAAAATCTGACATTCTTCCTGAAGACGTTTATGAGATCCACATTGCAGATTTGTAATTTGTTATAGATTCTCTTATCATGAGCTGTTATTTTTCTCTATTAGGAGTTGTTCTAGTTTGAAACTCTTCCATTTATTTGGATTTTAAAAGGGATTATAGCAATCGCTTACAACTAATTTATAATCAAATATTCCCTGTTTAGAATAGGCTTATTGGCCATTACATCTCTGGCCTTTTTTTCCATACCTGTTATATCAATTCTACAGTTTAAATTAGGAAAAGTAGTTATTATCTTCTGGGTATCTTCTGTACAGCTTCGGCATATCTCCGTTATATCTTCGTTATATCTCCTGGATATATAGGGATCGATATATTACAAAGACTTCCATCTTCACCTGGTACGTACTACTGATTTGCGCAGAGCCAAGGATACATATTCTCTGTACTACAACCCCGTTTTACTCAAAATATTCAAGGGTGCAGAGTCTAACAAGGTAACAATAGTTACATTCATCTCCAGGCGACATTCCCCTCAGGAAGTACTAAAGAAGTAGTCTACTGTAGATTCTACAAGGAATATCAAAGTCGATGCAACCTTTTATTATTAGAGTTTAAGTCATTCTTACATACTTGTAAAATCCTTCTTCCACAAACTGTGAACTTGACGCATGCATGCTAAAAGGTCCTAATTTTACCATGAGCTAATAGCATATATTTTATATAATTAGAACTTTTAATAATTTGACCACATGTGTCACTTCCATACATTTTTAAGTTTATTTGAAATTTGAAAGACAGGAGACAGCTTATGGTACCAACTATACTTTAGACCATTTTTAAGATGATCACCAATCTACAAATTAAATGTTAAAACCACCTTCAACAATTGTATTTCTTCAACACCCACCCCTGAGGTAAAACTTTCGTTCAAGGGTAAACAATGATATATTTATAGGTCATACAGGTAATCACGTTTCTGTTTTTTCCCTATCACCCTTAACAGGTTAAGAGCCAAGCTGTTTTGAACAAAACTACCACCTGGGCCAACACACTTTTTTGCCTGAATCTTGTTCATTGGATAGATTTGAATATGTTGTGTTCATGCTGAAGCCTAATACTTTTTTTTGTCAAAAAAAAAAAACGAGAAGATATCGGTGTCTGACGTGGCCCTGCCGGATAGGCGGAGGACACCGGTGTTCGTCATGGCCTGGAAAAGGTGCAATTTTAGGTAGGTATACCACTCCCTCCTACGACATAGCCCTTCCACTTTTACTGAACATGCCAGAGCTTGCAAAAGCAGCGATCAGCAAATAATTATTTGTTATTGAGGTTCGCAGTCGCACGTGTGTGGCATTAGACAGTGTCTAAAATGACTAAAAATGAGTGAACGTTCAAAACAAATTGTAAAATTAGCTTTGGAAAAATATTATGATGGTAGTTAATTATACTTTTGCTTAGTAAATATAAAAATATCTGACTTATTACTAATTTTTTTACAGATAGTAGTTCTGACGTAGAACCATTTTTAGACGATTCTTACGATGACCCGGCGTATATACCATCGGGTAGTGGTTCAGGAGCTGAAGAGAGTGACACAAGAAGTGATTCAAGTAAATCTACAAGAGAGATGTTGAAAAAATCGGCCGTGGCTGCTAAATCTTCAGATGGTGGAAAAATCAGTGACTATGTTACTTTTATAAAAGACGATAACGCCGCTGGTTGCTCAGGTGAAATTTCTGATGAACGTGTTAAGTTGTCGAAACAAAAAGGGCAAAAAAAGGCTGAATCAGAAAATAGTGACGAAGGGGTTCAAGATGAAATCCAGGAAATATAAGTTGAAAGTCAAGAGAATAACATCGGCTTAGGACTCCAATTGGGGACCACCTGTTGGAAATCATTTACAATTTGAGGAAACTTTTGATGATGGAATAAAGCCGGAGTATCTAGCATCTTTGAAGAGTTGCAAACCACTAGAATACTATCTAGCTTTTGTTGATTTTTCTATAAATAGTGGACTAAACTAACCTGTATGCGATCCAATGTGTGATGTATACAGAATATATTACAAATAGTGCCCAAATTCATTCTTGGGAGCCAACCAACCGAAAAGAAATTTTGCATTTTATAGGTTTACTGGGATATATGGGCATTGTACGAATGAATACCATTCGTGATTATTGGTCCACTAAATGGCTTTTCAAAGGCGAAGTTGCCAATAAAATTATTAGTAGAACTAGATTCGAACTATTATTGAAAATGTTTCATTTTCAACAAGGCATGCCCAGAAGAAGATAGATTATATAAAGTGCAACCGCTTCTTGACAAACTAGTGAAAAACTGGCAATATATCTATACACCTGGAAAGACATTCTGTGTAGATGAAACAGTAGTGCCCTTTCAAGGTAGGTTGCTGTTCAAACAATATAACCCCCAAAAAGGGCATAAATATGGAATTAAGATTTTCAAACTTTGTTGTGAAAATGGATACACTTGGAATTGTAAGATATATTCTGGGAAAGAACGAGATGAAAATCCTGATAAAATACCCATTTCCACCTAAGTTGTAATGAATCTAGTAGATGGACTGTTAGAGAGCGGTAATATTTGTGTTACAGACAATTGGTACACAAGCATGCAGCTAGCACATACCCTTTTTGATCACAAAACCCGCTCACTCGGAACATTAGTAGGTAATCGCAAGGGAAACTGTCTAGAAGTAATTTCCAAAAAACTTAAAAAGGGCGAAATTATTGCTCAAGAAAATGAACAAGGAATATGTATTGTAAAATGGCGCGACAAAAGGAATGTGTTAGTTTTGACTACGCCGTGGTGGTGTAGTACATAAACCTAAAGCAATCGTAGATTAAAACAATGGTAAAAGTTCAAGATACGTGTCGGATCAGATGTCTAGCAATAGCACGGCGTTGAGAAGAAGTGTTCGGTGGTATAAAAATGTAGCTATAGAGGTACTTTTAGGAACCTCCATGGTCAATGCGCATTTTATTTATAAACACGCAGAAGATAGCAATATATCCATAACAGATTTTCGATATTCGCTTGTTGAAGATTTATTGCTATTCGACGATAATTCAGAAGATTTGCAGAACCCTACACCTACTGTAAGCTTGAGAGCTCATGTACTTTAGAAATTAGACTGCAAAGCTCGTGAAAATAGACGGTATTGCAAAGGTTGCTACAAAAAAAGCAGGATGGTATTCTTGACAAAAACAATGTAAAAAAGTGACAACTTACTGTGTGCAATGTGTAGGCAATCCAAGATTTTGTCTTTCTTGTTTCAACGATTTCCACAAGAAATAATTAATATTTGATTTTATGTTATTTTTATATTCGACAAATACATTTTTTTTCCAAATGTATTTTTGATGGGTTGTTAGTAGCTGGGAAAAATGGAGAACTTTCAGCCCTGGGCCATAGCGGACACACACGAAACGTGATAGAAGAAACCCAGAACCGGGGATGTGTAAAGCAGGGCCACGGCGGTCTCACAGCATTAAAAAGTTCTATAAAAGTGCGTCCGCTTGGCCGAGGCGCATGAATAAAAATTCGATAATCGGGCGGACACCGGTGACATCCATGGCCCATGTGGAAAAAATTGAAGCGGACACCGGTGTCTGCCATGGCGCTTAACCTGTTAACGATAAAATTTTAACAGTAGACCGGGCAGAAAAACTGTTATATAATTTGTGTATAGTCAGTATATCATACACACACATACACACACATACGTTAATATGAATTTAATATATTGTAATGTTTTAGATAATTAAACCAACCCCAAATTAAAATCTTTAATTGGTTAAAAATTATAGATCCATAACAAGTGTAAGACATGTTCTGTGCCTATAAATCACATTTTAAGATGATTTTGGTCTTCGTGAGTAAGTTTTAAGTATATTGAACAAAAATACAATCTCGCATTTCAAATATGGTGATATCTTTTCAGAGCTTACGCTGAAAATTTTCCAAAAATATATTACTTTTTCTTAACTTTTATCCACAAAAACAATATGACATGTTATGCAAAGTTTAATAGTGTTAAAATAATTTATAAAAATTGTTCAATGTGGCCTCATTTTTCTTGATTGCACAGATTGATCCTACGCAAAAATTTGTCTGTACGTTCTGCAGCATTTGCGGATTTTGAATTGCGTGAGGGCGTCCACAATTAATTCACAGTAAATGATTAGAATATTTCTTGGTATATACTCTCACGCTTCTCCGACAATTTTACAAAATCCGGGAACCAGCAACATATCAATTTAATCAGCATTATCGTTGATAAACTTAACAAGAAAAAAAATCAAAATAAAATACAAAACTTCTGTGATTTTGACATTTAACTATCGAATAATAGATACTGATTTACATATAAAGATTTTTAGCTAACTAGATTATTATTAGTTATCAGATCAGGTTATATTTTTTTTGTGTAGCCTTAAAAATAATCAAAAATTACATGGATACAAAAAATATTTCTAAAGAAAATTTATTTTTAGCACAAAAATTGAAAGTGTTCAGCGTATGCTCTAAAAAAGGGAACTTATCATTTCATAATTACCGTCTCGATGATGGTGGATGAGGTTTTCCGGGTTTTCCTCACCTGTAAGTCAAATGGCACCATCAATCATCTTTAAATCGCCCCGGAGCGCCACGGCAAATAATAATAATATCCGTCCCTTTCCCCGCACAAGCTCAGATTTTGGGGTTAAAATTCACTCGTAAGGGGGTTAGGTTAGGTCCATATTTATAAACAGATCTTAGCTGAGTCGTCCTTGAACGAAAATCGAAGTTCGGTTATATCGCGTGAATTTAGAGATAGGTAGAAATAACTGTCCATCTATAAATTCCAGTGTAACACCGAAACCATCTGGAACTTTAGAGCAGAACTGGGCCTAAAACTAAGGGTGAGATTACAGAACGTCTGTAACTTTGCAGATCTGCAAATATGGCAAACTTACAACACTAAACCCAAATCCATTACTATATTTAAAAACTCGATAATCTGACACCACAAACAATATTCAATCAAAACGAACATAAGTAAAGTAAAAATTGACAATCTGCAAGTTTGTAGGATGTTCTAACCTCCTTAAGAGTGGATTTGGGTTTAGTGTTGTTGGCTAATTTGCAGATATTTTTTGGAATACTAAAACTTGATACTTGCCATATTTGCAGATCTGCAAAGTTGCAGACGTTCTGTAATCTCACCCTAAGTCAATATAAATAACAAATTAAGGATACCATGTACACAATCTCTTACTCTATTCATTATTTAATGTTAAAGCTAACTTCTTAGATGGGACCGTGAATACAAATACATCGTTGCGTTGAGGGTTGCACAATATTATATATACACAACCAAACTTATTTGGAATCACTTTGTATTTCTGAATAAACATTTTGCAAGGAAAAAATTTTGAATCCAACTCTAAGATAAGACTTTTTGTTTTAAACAAACAAGATAATCAAGAAGAAAATACTAGGTACTGCAATTTATTATCTTGTGAATTTAGTATAATCCAAATAAACAAAAAAAAATGTCCTTTGTTGAAATAACAGGTATGTAGAAGGAAAGAATTTATGCTTTAATTGCACAAGGAATGCCCTAAAGAGACGTAGCAGATGTAGTAGGAATTACCCAGGGTGTTGTTTTGAAAATATATGCTAGGTACTTGGAAATAAAATTTCTTAAGATTAGGCCCAGACAAAGAGTCACAACTAAACAAAATCACCACCGCTGTATGTGCCAAACTGCAGAAGAAATCCCAGTGTTTCTCATCCAGAGCTGCAAAAATAACTTCTGGAAGCTACAGGTGTGAACCTTTCAGTTGAAACCATAAGAAAACGACTTCGTGTTCGAGTATTGTACAAAAGAAGAGAGTAACGGATCCCACAGTTATTTAGGCAAAATAAAATTGTCCGGCTAAATTGATGCCTTCAACACCAAAACTGGACAATTAGGAATTGGCAAAATGTTCTTTTTTCAGGATGAGACCAGAATTGGCCTAAGATTATATGAACATCGAATTTGGGTTTTTAGAACTCCAGGAAGATGGGCGAGATTCCGAGCTGCCAGATCTGTCCCAAGATATCAAGTAGGAACTATAATGTTTTGGGGAGGTATTATGCTGGAAGCAAAAACTCCATTGTTATCACTTCAACAATTTTTAACCGGTTGGAGGTAAGTTGATTTAGTGCTAGAACCAATCGTTAGACTTTGAAATGCTACAATTGGGGATAATTTTATCATTATGCACGATAATGCACCAAATCATACCAGCAGAGTAGCTAGAGAATGTCTTGAAATGGAACGTGTCACAGTTTTAGACTGGCCTGCATGTTCATTAGATCTTATGAGACCAGCTCAAAAGAGGGTTAGATCGTTAAAACAATGCAAGAAATATCGCACATCTTACTGCTGCAGCATTAGCAGAATGGAAAAACATACCCCAACACAATATTGATAATTTAATAAAAAACATGCCAAGGCGAATAGAAGCTTGCATAAGGGTTAGAGTTGGTCGTGTCCATTTGTATTATCCCAGGCATTTGCAATTGGCCATAAAGAATGACGAAGAATTGAATAAATTGCTTTCTGGAGTTACAATTGCTTCCTGGAGTTACAATTGCTCAAGGTTGTATTTTACAAAACATTTAAGCTGTACTTCTGCCAAATAAGACTAAAAATAAAGCCTAATTGCTTTTAGTTTCTTTTGTTAAAAACCCGGTCATTTTCAGGACCACAAATAACTTTTTTCGATGATAGATAAAATTGAATACCTACATAGGTGCCCTTTTTTATTTTAATAACATATCGTTATTGCTGGGTATCGTTTATACAAGAAATATAATATGCGATTGGGCCTTTCATGTTTGTGTTATGGATTGGTTCATAATCAGAGAGTCTCTTATATTGTGTTTTTTTATTAATATTATTATATATCTAGCTTTATATATGTGTATGGTAATGTATTACCTTTATTCTATGCTAACATAATATTTTTAGTTATAAAATAAAAACAAATGCACGGTTCATCGAAATTATTTTCATAAAATTGGTTAAATATCGTGGCACTGGAGGATAGCATTATTTATTTTTTTATTTAGTTAGTTATATTCTTCTATAAAAATTTGTTAGTGCTATTGGAATCTGCGAAAATGTGCGTACTATTTGAATGATTGAAGAGATTAAATATTGTGATATTAGATCGGTCGTCACTTAAAATAAGCGCTGCATACTTGTAAACAAATGATTAAAGGTACAATAACGATTGCGTATTGGCATTATTAAAATTACCAATTTATTCTTTTTGTTTTTGCTTTTTGGTAATTAAAAATTTAAATCTATTTTCGTTTCAGAAACAAAAATAACACCGTTGTTGTTATTTTGTCAACTAATTTATTTTTATGTGGGTTATTTTTCATTTAAAATCTTTGTTAAGGAATGAGATTTATTCAAAAATGAAAAATGTTCATACATCTCAAAAATTATGAAAAATAATATATGATTTCGTTATAAGTTTGGTTATGTGTATTACGTTAGGATACTCAGATTCACCCTTATATAATACTTTATCTTTTGGTATCAAATTAATGATTTTTTTGGTAATATATTATTTACAATATGCCTAATCTACCAATAAGCCTATTGTTAATGTTTAAGACTCAGTTAAAGACACAATTGGATAAATGTATCATGTCACAATTTTTAAAAAAATGATTTTTATGGCCAAATATACTATATTTTTTGTTTGTGATAGTTCTGCTTTCCAATTTTGATAAATAACGGCTATTCATCAGATAGGAAGGTATCATAAGCCATAATGCAATTTAAAGACACAAGTGGATAAAACTGTAATTTTACAAAAAGATTATTTGAAGAAAAACAAGTTTAAAGTTTTACATTTAAATTATGATATATGGCTCATGCTACCTTCTTATCTGATGAATACCCATTATTTATCAAAATTGGAAATCAGAACGAGCACAAACAAAATATACATAAGTATTTTTAATCGACTTCAAAAAAGGAGAAGGTTCTCAATTCGTCGTAATATTTTTTTTATGTATGTTCAGCGATAATTCTTTAACACGCGGTCCGATTTTAATGATTCTTTTTTTGTTAGAAAAAGGGTACTTCAGGAGTGGTCCCATATAAATTTGATCAAAATCTAGTAATTGAGTCCATGAGAAAATCCTCAAAATCTTCATTTTTTATGTATGTTTATAGATAATTCTTTACTACCTTGTCTGATTTCTACAATATTTTTTTGTTTAGTAAAGGGTTACCTCAAAGGTGGTCCCATTTAAATTTGGTCAAGATGTGGTAATTGCATCTGCACCATTTTGAAGTCGGTTTTTTTAAATTACTTTTAATAGGCTATAAAAATCATTTTTTTCAAACTTTAAACTTTTTCTCGAAATAATCTTTTTGTGACATGACACCTTTACCCACTCGTATATTTGATAATTTAATCGACTTTACTTATTAGTACCAATCTCATTTTAATATCCAATAACTATGTATTTGACTGTACTTTTTGAATTTGATTATTTTTTTACTAAGGTTTGTAACACTTTTAATTTTAAATTTTTATTGTTACCTTCTCCTTTTTGGCTTGATGATTGTTACATCAACAAGTATTAGAAATTAAAAATTTAAAAAAACCGACTTTAAAAACGTGCAGATGCCATCACCACATCTTAACCAAATTTATATGGGACCACCCCTAAGGTACCCCCTTACTAACAAAAAAAGAATCATATAAATCGGACAAGGTGGTATAGTATATTACATTACGAGTGTGGAAAGTGACATTTTTCACACGAGTGGGAAATATTGTCGCACGAGGCGTAAGCCGAGTGCGACTATCACACGAGTGTGGAAAATCACTTTTCACACAAGTGATGTACAATATTTTTCCTACGACCACAAAATAATTTCATCAAAAAATGTAAAACCAGATTATTATAATAATTAAAATGTATTTAAAAAAATAATCGACAATAATCGTATTTATTAAATTTTCATAATTTCTAAACAAATAAAAAAAATAAAAAAAAAAATAAAAAAAAAAAATTCTGGCACAGCCAGGATTCGATCGCGGTCGTTGGACGGTCTCAAATTGCAAAGTTGATGCTCTAACCAACTGAGCTAACAGGCCTTACGGTAATTGATTGATCTAATCGCTTATGTGTTTAACCAGAATAAAAAGCAAATATATCTTAGTTATTTTAAAATTATTTTAAAAATAATTGTTAAAGATAAATATCTAGGATCTAATTTACAATAATTTAACAATCATATCGATTTTAGTATTAATATGGACATTACATAGATCAAAATAGAAATTATGTGTTTGACATTTTCTGACAGCTACTGCGGAAAGTAGCATATTCTCACTTGGGTGGAAAGTAAATTCTTATTCATACGCGTGTGATATAGGGCACTTTCCATAGGTCTATATAGTGTGATATGTGTCACTTTCCTAAGTGGTCGTAGGAAAAAGCATTATCGCTAAACATACATAAAAAATGAAGAGTTTGAGGATTTTCTCATGGACTCAATTATTAGATTTTGACTAAATTTTATTATAGGGCCAATTTTAGAGCCATCTAAGATTGTTTCCGTTTCTTTATTTTGGGCTCATTTCAGGCTAATTCTATACCAACATAAAAAAATTCTGCTCTTGCCTTTATTGGAAAAAATTAGATGCTTTGCTAGCTTTTTATTAATAATTTATAGAATTTTTCGTTAAAAAATTGAGAAAACTAATAGGGCATAACATTAAAAAATTCCATTTTGTCCTGTATCGGAAAACTTGGGTGTACTACTAGCTTGGCAATACGAATTTATAGAGTTTTCCGTTAATAAAATGAAGGAAACTAAACAATAGACACGGCTCAAATGACCATTTATTTATTCAACATAAAACAATTGCTGATCTTGGCTTATATTGTAGAATTAGCCTTAAGAGCCTTTAATTTATCCGGCGTCAATTTTTTAGTTTCCTTAATTTTTTAACGAATGACGCCTTAAAGTCGTATTGTTAAGCTAGCAGAGTACCTCACTTTTTCAATAAAGGCAAACGCGACCATTTTTATGCCATGTTTATTTTTGTCAATTTTATTATCAAAAAACTAATAAACTCTTATTATCGAGCTAGCATAGCAGCTAATTTTTTCGATAAAGGCCAATGTGAAAGTTTTTTTGGAATATGAAATAGGCGTGTTTAGTGTAAAAGAATTTAACGAATCAAATACTATTAACTATTAAAGAAAAAAAAATTAAATCAATTAATTACAATACCCTAATTTTACGCCATTTACCGCGTCATAATGAAGCGCCTATTTATATTTGTCACTAAACAATCTGTGATACCTTAAAACGTAGAGTTGATCGATATCTTTTCCTAATAGTGACATTTATAATAGTTATCTATTTCTAAAATCAGATTAAAATTATGTTTTCTGTTCTCATGAAACAAATAATATTTCTAACCGCAAATCGATTGTGGAAAATAGTGAAATTGCTGGTGATTATTAAAATATTTTCCCCTTGTTCTTAGTTGCTACAATAGTATAGTAAAATTAAAAAATAGCACTTTACAATATTATTAAGACGAAAACAAAATTGTTTTTCGGACATTTTCCAAAACTTAGATTTTTATTTTCTCGTAAGTTTTTTTTTGGAATCGAAAAGCTTCCGTACAAAGCAATGCTGCTTTTTTTTAATTCAACATCACTACTGTGAAAATTCCGTTGTTACCGGGCAATGTGTGGCCCATTTGTATACATTCTATTCGGATTTTATTATAAACAGCATGATATTCCAAGAAACGAACATGTCCTACACCATTCGCATGTTCATCGTTTAGTGGCATCATTGTAATGTAAACTGAAGACTTGTTTACATGTGACATTACTTTTGGTGAGGAGGCATCGTAAAGTGATGGGCCGTCCGCTTGCTCTTATATAAGATATTATAACATGTGTCCCGTTATGTTTGTTGATACAGGGTGGTTAACGTCAGTTTAAACTGTAAACTTACCAAATCCGATTTTATTTGTTTTCTAGGGGAATCATTGACGTGCTTTTTGTTTAGAGAGATAATGTCCGAGAGAACCATATAAAATTTATCTAGCACCAAGGCCGTACGTATGGCTTTTTTCGACAGGTGTTCGTTTCCTATGTAAGTGATAAAAAGTTTTCTTTAATTCAATTAAACTAAATTATTGATCTGTAATATCCAAATAGAGTTTACAGATTGTGCTTAAAATATTACCTATTATAATTAATTAAATATGTAATACAAACTAATTAAAAACAATTGTATAACAGTAGTATCAAGTAAATTACATGTAAAACTTGTTGAAGTTGCAAAATTACATTATATTTATAATATTATTTCAGACATACAGCAGAGACCATACAGTTTTTAAAATGAGACTTGTCAATATTTGAATTTTTGTAAAAGTCGGGTTTTTTGATATATAGGTATTTTCGCTGTATATATTTCAATAAAAACCTCATATTTCCTTTGAAATTCTTCTTTGGTGTCTCCAGTCGATCCAAGAAAATTGAATAGGTTATGGGCCTAGGACACGTTAGATTCTGAACAAAGTTTTGTATTTTGGGTTTCATACAAGTATCCTTTGAGATAAAGTTATAAAGTTCAAATTTCACATCGATAAGTTAGAAGGAGCGTTGAACTGGACGACATGGCGCCGCCAAATTGAATTGCTATTGTGTCACCAAGAGGTGCTCGAGTTAGTTGTAGATTCCTGATGAACCAAATGGAGATGTAATTGCTAAAGTTCGAGAAAAATATAAAACTGAACTGAAAATGTGATGCTCAATTAATACTTGTTGGTAGCATGAATGATGAAAACGTATAGAGAACTTCAACGTGCAAACTCAATTTGGGCAAGATTTGGACAAACTTATATCAGTATATAAACAGAGTTCGGGACAACGACTTGATCGTTTAATTGAGCAGTTTTTAACATTTCATATATACCCTAGTGTCGATATAGTTATCCACATTTTTCACAGGTCACTGATGAACTAAAAAGACTAGTTAAGACTATTCAGCCAGACTAATTGTTAATGAGTAGAGTTATGTGTACAATACCAACGGAATACTATGAGTTTAAACCCGTCTGAGAATATATTTCAATTGTTAAAAGAATATCAGTAAGCTTACTGAACGTCTGGTTACCTGAGAAATCTCTACAAGGAGAGTCATCACTTGCTTTGATTATATAAAAGACTGCAAATTATACGAACAAATTTAAAAAGGGGCAAAAACGTGTCAGAAAATCTTATAAATGCCACGAAATAGGTACATTTGCTAAGAACTGCCCAAATACGTCCTTAAAAGATACCAGTAAATTAGAAGGTGGGGTAAAAGGTAACGAGATTACAGATAGTCTTGCAAGGAAAAGGACGCAAACACCCTTTGTGGGACCTGAGCTGTTCTGCAGTATTAGCAGTAATATAATATTAGAAGAGATTAAAAAAGAATTGGAACAATCTCTTGGGGCTAAGACAGGCTAAGATACTTCTGGGTGAATATAACCCAAAAAGATCCGAAGCTTATATCTACATGAGCAATAACAGGTCACGCATTATAACAGGGATCCTTACCGAGCATTGTCGACTTAAATGACCCCTTAGTAAACCAAGAGTAGTGAAAGACAGTGGGTGAAGATTAAATGACGTGGAGGACGAATCCTCCATTCATATATGTATCACTCCAGAATTCAAGAGCACTATACTTAGGAGCACACCAAATAAAAGAGGGCGATCTACCTAGCTTAAAGCTACTCATAGTTCTAAACTTCCTTGAGACGATAGGATTGGAAGGGCCATTATAGACATCTTATTGCATTAGTAACAGAAGGAGGCACAGTAGATCTTTTAGGTCGCATTGTATTAATACCTCATACTTAACATGTGTAGAGAAAAAGAGAAAAATAAGTACAAGGATATTTCTGAATCTTTGTAATGATTAGCTGATTCTGGATCCTCTGCTCACATGACCAGTAATAAATATTATTTAATTGGTTGTAAGCCATTTATTTGACCCAAAGAAATACAATTTTAAAATTGCGGATGTTATATAGACATTTGGACAGGGAGTAGTCAATGTTGAAATAAAAACTTCTAACAGATGGCAGAAAAACCATCTTGATAACATTTGGTATGTTGCAGAGGTTGTTAAAAACTGTGCAGTTATGAAAGATAGTTTAATAAGATTATCTGGAAGACGAACATCAAAAGCAGTTCCTACAGAATTATGTATTGTCTTTGAGCAATATTCAGTTATTACACCAAAGGTTGTGCCTCTTAAAAAAAGAAACATGTCAAAATTTTAAAAAGATAAAAATAACTCAAGAAAATACTGATGAATTTTGGATAAACAGCTTAGAGTACCATTTAAAGAACATACGTCTCGACCCAAGAAAGTGATATGATTTATGCAGAGGTTTGCGGGTCTACGAAAGAGATCTTTGAGTAGAGCTAAATACTACGTTATTTTCAAGAATGACTTTTTAAAATTTTTTAAAGGGTTTCTCATTAAAACAAAGTGGTACATTGTTTTTAAAAGAAACCGAGACAGCAAACAAAAGAATTGGAGAATATTTGAATATGGAGAAGAATCTAAATGGAGTTCTTCAGTCTTACAGAATGCATTTTAGAGCCACTATGCAATATTGGCCTCAACAAAACGACGCAGCAGAACGTGAAAATAGGGCTCTTGTAGAATGCGTGAGAACCATGATGCACACTAAGAAGTAGCCTATCAAACTCTGGCTAAGGGTGGAACAATAGTAACGAACAAAAACAATTAGAAGAGCTATGACAAGGTAAAGATGTTAAAATTAATTCACCAAAATGCTTCTTGTAAAAGATACATTTTGGGTAAACAGCATTTAAAGAACGTACGTCTCGACTAACGAAGACAGGTGATCTGATTTATGCAGACGTTAGCGGGCCCATGAAAGTGCTATCTTTGGGTAGAGCTAAATACTGCATTGTTCTGTTTGTTCAAGGATATATTAATAGTAACGAACAAATCTCCAATTGAGCTATGGCAAGGTAAAGATGTTAAAATTAAACATATACCTAAAAAGTATCGAAGGAAGCTTTGTCAGAAAAAGTGTATCAGGTTTTCTTATTGGATACTATGGTGATATAGACGTTTACAGAGTTAGGTTATCTGAAGAAAATAAGGTAATTATCAGTAAACATGTAATTTTTACACAAGAACGTATTGTGCAGAAGAAAGTAGTGATGGAGAACATTTTGCAAATAAATACTAATGAAAGCGTTGAACAAGATAAAGTAAATTATACAGTATCGATTCAATATGAGTCTAATTCCAAGTTCACGAATCATGATTTGGACAATATTAGACACCACCATTACAACTTTCGTAGTAAGAATCAACTTTTAACTTATATTTATGACGATTTACAGAGTTAGAAGATTTTAACTCTTATGCCGCAATCCTCATTGGATGCAAGAAGTGTTTAATCAAGGTTGGAGGTTAGTAAATATGTGCTATAAAATTTTAGATGACAAAATTATAGTACATATTATTTTTAATAAAAATTTAAATAGTAAGCGATATTTAAGATAACTGAGAGACGAACTGCTTGTTTTGTTAGAATATTTTTCACTAGAGCTAAGCCGTATTATGTGGATACAGCAGGATGGCTGCACAGCACATTATACAAATGACGTAAAAGAGACTTTTTAAATCAACGTTTTAAGAATAGGTAGACTGGAGGAGGTAGTCTATTTCCATGGCCACCAAGATCTTCCTGTATTATATTTTTATTTGTGGGGTTAACTTAAAGATTTAGTTTACTAATCTCAGTCTGTAAGTAAAGAAGATTATATTCAATGGATTCAAACTGCAATTGATCATATTCCTATGACTGAAATAGAAGCTTGTCAATTCAACTAGATATAGACAGATATAGAGATATTTGAATTGATAAAGATGAAAAACAATTCGAGCACTACCTCTAATTCTTGTGTTCCTTTCGATTTCGTTGAATTAAATCTTCTTTACTTACTTTATTACTACTTTTTCTTATATTTTGTTCTATATTTAGTTGTTTTGTTTTATTAATATACCCAATTTTTATTTCGCAATTAGTTTCATTAAACTAGTAAACTTAAACTAAAGGGTTACCTAGTTGAAATCGGATTTTATTAATTTTTTGTGTGATTCACTACAGCTAAGCTATAAAAAAATTACTGACATATCAAAGCCAACTAGAATTACATATATAAAATTTTATTTAATAATATCTAGGACTATTCACCATTAATATACTTTTGCCTATATTCCGATAGGAAAAAGATCCGGATTATACTGTTTCTTGTAAGAATTGAATTTTCTTTCTAAATAACGTGTACAAATTATTACATTCCATTTAAAATATTGTATAAGAATATGATGGAATGTCAGTAAAAATATTTCAAAACTTACCTACCTCTGCATTAGACGTTTTATCAATTTTAATAAATAAAAGTTTTAATGAAGGTACTTTTCCTCCTTTTCTTAAAACGAGTGTTGTGGTTCCATTATATAAGGCAAAAGACTTGACTAAGCCGTCTAATTTTAGGCCCATATCCCTGACACTGGGAAAAATTATTGAGAAACTTGTAAAAACTCGACTAGTTAGATATCTAGACCAACATATTATACTGGACATAAATCAATTCGGTTTTCAACACAACAAAAACGTATCGGATGCTGTTTCTTCTTGTTTGGAATAAGCCTATGCAAGTATAAATTTTAACGAGGCCGGCCGTAGCTGCAGTATTTTGTGATCTGACTAAAGCTTCTGAATGTGTTAACCACGTAGTACTACTGAAGTTAATGGAATAAGAGATGTGGCCTTGAGTTGGATGAAATCTTACCTTTTAGATCGCAAACAGTTAGTCCAAACTGTTTCATACTAGAAAACAAGTTACATTAAATGGGTGTCCCTCAAGGTTCTGTTCTTGGGCCCACTCTGTTTTTAATTTATATAAATGATTTAGGTAAGTTAAATATCTCAGGAAATTTCACTCTATTTGCTGACGATATATACTACTATCTTGTGGCATAATAAATATTCTTTATGCAAATATTAGTAATGACCTCAAACCTCAAATCCTTTAAAACATGGTGCACTGCAAATTTTCTGTCATTATATTTTAAGAAAACAAAAATACTAACCTTTACTTGTAATATTTCTGATATTTCAATAGATATGGATATTGTAAAAGCCACAGATTCTAGAAAATTTTTGGGTTTTAATATCGACAAGGATTTGAAATTCAAATCTCATCTGAAACAACTTTTAAAAAACTCGCATCGGGTTGTTATGCCATTAGAACTACCTCTCATGAATTAGGAGTTTGTGCAGCAAAAACTACATATTATCCGTTAGTTGACTCCCATTTACGTTATGCTGTTCAGTTTTGGGGAGTCTGTTCTGCCAAGTTATTTGGTAGAGTCTTTATAATGCAGAAACGGCCAATAAGGTTCTTATCTAGATCACACAGATTAGTTTCATGTAGACCTTTCAAACAAGAAATATTAACATTAAGTACATTATTTATCTTAGAAACTTGTTGCATGATCCATAAGAACAAGTCGAAATATAAATCGAATATATCCCGTGTAACTCGCCAAATGGGTAACTTGAAGTTGCCTATTCCCAAAACTGAACTTATAAAAGACTCTTTTATATATTTATTTATTTATTGAATATTCCAACAGGTTTTACAACCTAATTACAGGAATACTTATTTATAATTAATAGTTTACATTATATATATGTATTTAAATAATTACCTATGTATGATCCTCACTCATATTCTAGTAAATAAAAGCCTAATATTAAATGTTATAAATAAATATACAGGGTGATTCACATAAGAACCGACATAGAGCAGGGGCATATAGGGGGTCCCAAAATATGGCAATTTAACGCAACTTACCTCTATACCAAGTTGCTTCCCTAAGGAGTTATAGGCTTTGAAAGTGAAGTTATAAATTTTGAAAAAAATCAATATCTCCGTTATTCTTGAACTTAAAGCAACCAAATTTGGTACACTTTGTGGATGTATTTAGGGCGTTACTTGACAGTAACAAGAGTTTAATTGAAATTTGTAAAGGGGGTATACTGGGTGGCGCACCATTAATATTCAACAGAATTTTGTTAACCCTTGATGGATTTTAAAAATCTTTGCTTTGTTTTGTGGGCAATTCAATTCTTAAACTTTTCTTACTCTAGTAATTTTTCGAAAAAACTCATCATTTTCATCAAAAACTCGAATAACTTAAAACGCGCGCTCTAGGTGTGTTATTTAAAATCATCGAAAATTCAAAAGTTGGCTATGAAAATAAACGTCAAACTTGACAATGAAGCAAGTAAGTTGTTCAATTAAATAATTGTTGTTTGAGTGTTTTTAAAATGAACGGGAGGTTTTCTTTTAACGAGCAAGTTGACATGCTGTTAGTGCTAGGTTTTTGTGAAGGAAACTGTAGAAGAAGTGTAGAAGAATATCGTAGAAGATTTCCTAACCGTATCATTCCCCATAGAGAAACATTTTCTAATGTTGAAAGACGAGCTAGAGAAACGGGCAAGTTTCTCAATAATACTTGAGAACGTGCTGTCGCACTCAGGCCACAAGTTGAGGTAGCTATTTTAAATGCTATTCAAGATGATCCACATATTAGTACTAGGAATTTATCTCGACAAATTGGTATATCGCAGAGTTCTGTGCATCGAGTTATCCGTCGCAATCTACTACACCCTTATCATGTACAAAAAGTCCAAGAACTTTTACCCGGAGATTTGGTTCAACGTGTCAATTTTTGTCAGTTTATTCTACACCAAGATAATAACTTCCAAAAGAAAATTCTTTTTACGGATGAGGCGACTTTCACTCGCAGAGGTATCACAAATCTCCATAACTATCATGAGTATTCTGACGTAAACCCACATGCAATAACTCCTCGGCATTTCCAACGTGAATTCAAAATTAATGTTTGGATGGGAATTATTGATCGATATTTAATTGGTCCTGTTGTTTTACCGAATCGGCTGAATGGTGAAAACTATTTAGAATTTCTACAAAACACCCTTCCGTATCTACTTGACGAGGTACCTTTACAACTAAGGTTGCAACATTGGTTTATGCACGATGGAGCACCGCCTCATTTTAGTATGAACGTAAGAATTTTTTTAAACCACCAGTATCCCAATAGATGGATAGGAAGAGGAAATAATTGCCCACAACGTTGGCCCCCAAGATCACCTGACCTGAACAAATGTGACTTCTTTCTGTGGGGAACGTTGAAAGAATTTGTGTATTCTTCGCCCGTTGCGTCTCAAGAAGAATTATGGAATCGCATTATTCATAAATGCACATCTATTAGGAATAATCAACAGTTATTAGATAGGGTGGATTTTAATTTTCGAAGAAGAATAAATTTATGCGTAAGAGAAAACGGCGATCATTTTGAACAATTTCTTTAATTTATCGATAAACAATTGTTTGTTCTGGTTGTTGTTTAAGTTTTTTGTGTTTATTTTGGTTAGTTGTTAATCCCAGTTTTTCACATTTCAGTATCTGTACTTACTTTAAGTTATTTTGTTACGTATCTAAATAATAATTTGCCAGCCAATTCCTACTGATCACATTAAATGACTTACTTTCTTGTTTGACGTTTATTTTCATAGCCAACTTTTGAATTTTCGCTGATTTTAAATAACACACCTAGAGCGCGCGTTTTAAGTTATTCGAGTTTTTGATGAAAATTATGAGTTTTTTCGAAAAATTACTAGAGTAAGAAAAGTTTAAGAATTGAATTGCCCACAAAATAAAGCAAAGATTTTTAAAATCCATCAAGGGTTAACAAAATATTCTGTTGAATATTAATGGTGCGCCACCCAGTATACCCCCTTTACAAATTTCAATTAAACTCTAGTTACTGTCAAGTAACGCCCTAAATACATCCACAAAGTGTACCAAATTTGGTTGCTTCAAGTTCAAGAATAACGGAGATATTGATTTTTTTCAAAATTTATAACTTCACTTTCAAAGCCTATAACTCCTTAGGGAAACAACTTGGTATAGAGGTAAGTTGCGTTAAATTGCCATATTTTGGGACCCCCTATATGCCCCTGCTCTATGTCGGTTCTTATGTGAATCACCCTGTATAAAAATTAATAAAATTAATAAAAATGTAGAAATGCAAGAATTTTACAGAAATTTTTCAGTCTACGCCAAAAATACTTATGTAAATAAATATTGTTTTCTTATATTGCCTCAGAGGTATCGTAAAGTCAATATCAGTAGTTGTGTTAATAATATTAGCTAGTTGCAACATGGCTTCCAGAGGAGAACCGTAACCCACTCTCATTTTTCCAAATAACAATTTAAAACGAGTGCTTACTGATGGGACTTTAAATGGTACTAAGTACAGTAAATCAGCAGATGATGCTATATTATTAATTAATTTGTATAGAAACATCATCATCGTTAACTTACGTCGACTTATCAGTGATATAATTTCAAATTCTTTGCGTAGTCTAGCTGTCCTTACAGTTGTATAATCCGGCCAACGATGATATTTTTTAAAATACAAATACGGAGATACAATATTGGTATCAAGATGTACAACAGGCTATCACATACTTTGACATATGTTGAGTCACAGAATTGTTTTAGAAAGCTGCCTAGGAGACTTCTGTTAACTAGGACTTATTATGATATTACAGAATTTTATAATGTCGAGACACTGTGATATGTGTTTTATTTTGTTTTGTTCTATTTTATTTTAGATGTATGTATTAATGTTAATTTATAATAATGTTTGTTTATATTTTAATGACTATTTATTTATTTGTGCTTTGTATAACAATATTGTGTTTGTCAATAAGTATTTTAACTTGGACAATAAACATATATTCTCTCTCTTTCTCTCTCTCTGTTCAAAAAACCTTCGAAAAATAGTTACTGTTTGAACAACGCCATCTAGTGCTCGTTTAAACTAATGAATCAGAAATATTTTGAAATATTTTACTAAACAATCATTTAAGTTTTTAAAAATCTGGTAAATAACACCGTATGCTACGTTTGAAATGTACTTTATCGAGCAGAACGAGTAGATTTTTTAGTCACGTGACATTTAATAAACCATATCAATGGAGCAAACGCAGCAAAAGGGGCGGTATCGAGTAAAAAAAACACAACGAGGTACTTTTCAAACAGCAATAGTTATAATAGTTTTAGTAAATTAAGAGCCCCAATCGCCCCTACCAGTTATTTTATTGAATAGAGCAAAAAGTGTTGGATAAACATTTGTAAAATTTGCTTAAAATTACCGTTCTTTTATTATTATCATAAAATTATTGGACATTTGAAGGGAATTACAATGGCGAATTACGCCCAATAACGGTTAAAATAGAAAGTTGAAAATAATTTCCAGGATTTGCTTCTGCTGGTTTTTTTTATAAAAATTTTATTTTCAAACCGTAGGACAAATAGGTTCAGAGATACAACTGCTAAGAGTTCTTAATCAGATTCCCTGTACACAATCAAGACAAACGCACTATTTTTTACAATTTCCAGTAAAAATTCTTAATTGCTATATGCCAAATAGCTATTATAAAATTATTGACGTACAAATATTTAATAACGATTTTAAAATTCTTAATGTATAAATAATTATAACATCTTGGTTCTCTAGATTCATAAAGGGCGAAGGGTAAGATTATTTACTGAACCTCTAGAGAAATCTCCACTGTATACATAAGCTGGAATATGGTCTCTTTTAGCCACATGTGGACGTGTGTGAAGAAAATTGAACATATCCCACACCGAATAACCATGTGCGGTTGAAACGCAGTGGACATCCGTAAAGAAAGACGCTATAACTTACAAGTTTTAAGAGAGGGTTACGAGATATTTTTAACTGCTCACATTCAAGTAGGCTGCGTATAAATTATTCTGGACATCCTGTCAAAGTTTTTTCAATTCCTTAAAAAAAAACTTGGATGTATTGCGTACACATGAGGGCATGGCGTCATCCGATATTTGTTTGATTTTTAAATTATTTTACGTAGATACAATATGTGTCGGTTATGTTATAAATTATAATTACTGAGACTCGCTGGAGAGTATTAGGTTCACTGAACAAAAAAAAAGCATAGATTTTATTATTTATACAGCACATACTCTCTGATTAGAAAAATAAAAGAATCATTTAGATATTAAACAATTGTACGATTTTCCTTTTATAAATATTCGGAAAATTATTAGCAGAAAATGCAACGCAGGAAAAATATATCGCAGTGAACGATTCATAACTATGCTATTGGTGGTCAAATTGTATCCTAAAAAAATTAAATTCTGCTTTTTAAACTAAATCACTAATATCTCAAAAAACAAAAGCATTCAGAAGTACATCGAGTACTGGATCGGAATTAAAAAGTCTTTTTAGAATGTATCATTTGGTTGGGCTTACTATGCAGGGCCGGTTTTACCTGACGTGAGGCCCTAGGCGCCAGACAATTTTGAGGCAGTTTGTTAGGTATGTATTTTATAATATTATTATTAAATAAATTATAGAGTTACCAGGGTGTTTCGTAATATATTTTAAATCAAATATCAGTAACAGCCAAGGAAAAAAATACAGAAAGATTTTTTTTTAATTTTTTATTTGACTCTAATAATTATTAAAACGCAAAGCGTTATGCAAATTAACACCGTAATCTGTCAAAAAAAATTATTACTGTCACGAACACACGATATTTATTTTTTCATTATTAAATTAAAAACCAATATTAGTAGGAACTATTCACCAATAGGGCAATTATTACCGTTACCGCATCTTGTGATATCTGTATCTGTAACATGTGGAGGGTGGGTTACCCCTACGAAACTTAGGCCTCATTAGGCCCATTGTGCATCCTCCTAAGATGATAGGCACCTCCTATCTCGTGAGCCAGCCTACAGATTTAATGTAATTGACAACGTCGCCAAGAGGTGCTTCTCTTATATCGGTCGGTGTAGCCGATACCCGCTGAACACAAATCTTCTGATAAATTGTTCGCACCCTCTACAGAATGCGGATTCTGACAGCCCCATGATATGGAGATGCTTTCGTACTTGGCAATGACCAGTCAGAATGCCTGTGATTATGCGCAGATTCTGACTAGTCATAGTAGAATATTTGTTTGCTGCAGTGTTGTCAGGATAACTTAAGAGCTCCCTTACAACTCTGCAGATTCTTGTTTCATCCCATCTTTCCTTGAATTTCATAAGGGAATATTCTTTAATTAGGTCTGTCACTACCGATTTTTTTAGACCAATAAAGGGCCAGGTCCAGAAAGTATTTGGTTGGCTGCTCTCTTGGCTAATGATTCAGCAAGATGGTTACCTTTCGATGTAGCGTGACCTTTGATCCATCTTAGGGTTACCTCATTGTTGATGGATACTTCGGCCAAAGCTTCGTGACATTCTAGTACTAACCCTGAATAAATTTGTGGTCTGTTCAGGGTAAGTAGTGCTTGTCTGCTATCTGCATAGATGAGCACGTTCCTTACTGTGATATTGTTTTTGGATATTTCTTTTGCTGCAAATCATGCAAAAGATTTTTAAAAACTTTGGAAAAGTTGAAAATTATTGAAATGGGCGATAATTTTCAATTTCACATTTGTTTTCTTTTTTTTTTAAATAGGACATATTCGTCCAGATTTCCACATATTAGGAAAGTGGCCCATTTTAATTACTAAATTATTATTTATATATAAATTATAAAGGTTTGGCCAGATGCACAGTCTTTCAATAAAAATGCTGGTAAACAATCAGTGCCAGTTGTCAGCTTGAGTTTCAATTTTTTAAGGGACTTAAGGACCTGCAATTCATTTTTGAGTCAGGTTTATTAAAATCTGGAGCTGAAGATTTTATTAGACCGAATTGAAAATACATGCCAAATGCATTAACAATCTTTTCGGGATGCATTGAGTGTTGATTATCATAGACCATGCTATTGGGAATATTAGTTATTTGTTTTTTTTTTTTAGTTTAAATAAGACAAAAATTGGTTAGGCTTTGTTGTTATCTAATATTCTATTCTTCTTAAGTAGTTGAGATAGTTTTCATTTATATATCGTTTAATTTTGGTCCGTAAGTCACTAAAATCCATGTAAACGTCATTGCTATTAGTTCTCTTAAACTGCAGACATAACTTATATTTAAGCTTTAAGCTCCTGATTATAGCGTTATTATATCAGAGAGGGTAACTTTTAATCGTTTTTGGAATCGTCTTTGGGACATTTGTGGTCATGGCTGTCTTAATTTTAGAATAGAAGAGTCCTATAGCTTTGTCTATATTCGATTTTAACAGAAGAACGTCCCAGTTAATATTAGAGATATTCTGATATAATTGTAAGAAGTTAGCTTTTCGAAAGTTTTATCTGATATTTGTTGGTACAGAACATTCAGTATTTACAACGGTAAGCTTAACATTGATTTCAAAAGCAGAATGAAATTTCAAAACTACTAAAAACTAAATCAAAAATACGGTTGTAGGAATTAATTACTCTGGTTGCAGGTTGTCTTTAAATGCTAGCAAAGAACCGTTGATCATTTTAAAAACATTAAATTCCTGTTTAACCAAACCAAATAATGCGTCCTTACTAATATCTTGCCTGAGAGACTGTAAATTTTCATTTATGTGAAAAATGTTACCCTTAAACTTATCAACTTCAGCTAACTCAAGGATCTGGCGTTCCTTTTGACAGGAATCACATACATCGTAACAGTTGGAACCGTTTTCGTTATTTTGACACAAACATCTCTACTCAAATGTCATTTTTTGTTTATGCCTTGTGTCAAAAGTTCCTATTTCATTTGATTTGTATCTGTCAACGAATCAAGTTGATTTTAAATTTTAAATTATCTTGGACATCCGATGTACTAATTGATTTTTAATATTCGTATATTCCGTCTGATTTTATAAGGTAAGGTTTAATACCGATATATTGTTGAAAATATATATTTTGTACAAGAATTTCTTAAATGAAATGTAAAATTTTAAACATAACCTCAATACCTATCAACACATGAATAACACGTTTTATATAATTTTATATATTATTTTGTTTGGAATGAGATATTATGCTTTACTATGTTTGAATGTGTTAAATAGGATTTTTTCTTTTCATATTAATTTTAGTCTCTGTGAAATTCATCACTTAATAGTATTAAATTGTTCATTTATTAATTAAAGGCATTTTATCTGGGTCCTGTGCAAAGGACCCCGCACACCGCTTATGGAAAAGTGGCGACCTGTTAAATGTCATAAATTTTTGATATGTTGCAGTTCTCGACCTCCTAAGCAATAGTGTCCATGGGACCATTCAAATCCTATGACTAGTTTTTGAGATACAGGGTGTTAAATTTAAGAAATACCACTTATTTGGTAACGGTTACTTCAGGAGAAAGCTACTTGATTATAATTGTTTGTGCCAAATCTTATGATAAGATCTTTTCGCATTCTACAGATATAAAAAGGGGTAACAAATTATTTTCTTTTACAGGGTGAGCTACAAATAAGTGAGGACGTGTTTTTGATAAATACATTTATTGTTCTAGAAGATGAAAATATTTACAAAAAATTATATTATTGCTATATTTATTATTTCTGATAATAATACAAAAGATATTAGGTGCCATTTATACAGGGTGATTCGTAAATATTGACATAGGCCAATATTTTTTTTTATAAGTATTAATGTGAAACGCAGTATTTTTACGGGACTTTTTTGTATTTACGATATACAAAGTTATCCAATTCATTGACTACAGGGTGATTTAATAAATATATTGATAGGTAATTTATCAAATGTGTCATAAAAACAATTTTTTTAAGCACCCTATATTTTTTTATTAGTCCTGTAAAAGAATACAAATTTTTTCACTGGCGTATCATCCATCCTGTAGCAGATATTTTCCAAAATAACAGCTCTTTTCTGTGATTGGTTTTTGAGATACAGGGTGTTAAACTTAAGAAATACCACTTATTTGATAACGATTACTTCAGGAGAAAGCTACTCGATTATAATTTTTCGTGCCAAATCTTATTATAACATCTTTTCGCATTCTACAAATATAAAAAGGGGTAACAAATTATTTTCCTTTACAGAGTGAGCTACAAATAAGTGAGGACGTGTTTTTGATAATTATTTTTATTGTTCTAAAAGGTAAAAATATTTCCTAAAAAATACATTATTGCTTTATTTATCATGTCTGATGATATTACAAAAGACATTAAGTGCCATTTATACAGGGTTATTCGTAAATATCGACAAGGGCCAATATATTTTTTTTTATAAGTATTAATGTAAAACACAGTATGTTTACGGGACTTTTGTGTATTTACCGTATGTATAATTATCCAATTCATTGTCTACAGGGTGATTTGATAAATATATTGATAGTTAATTTAACGAATGTGTCAAAAAAACAATTTTTTAAGCACCCTATACTTTTTGATTAGTCCTTTAAAAGTAGACATATTTTTTTCACTGGCGTATCAATTATTTTATAGAAGATATTTTTTAAAATTATAGCTTTTTTCTGATAGGTTTTTGAGATACTTTTGTGTATTTGTTTATAATATTAACATATTATGTAGAACTATCCAATTTATTAATTACATGGTGATTAAATGGATAGATTAATAGTGTTTCAACAAAATTTGATAAATCACCCTGTACTTTTAGTTTTATAAAGGTGTTTCTTTACTGGTATATCAACCATTTTGTAGAAAATAAATTCCAAAAAATTACAGCTTTTTAATATAATAGGTTTTGGAGATACAGGATTTGACTTAAGAAATACCCACTTTTTGTTACCTGTTATTCCAGGAAAACGCTAATCAATTGCAATTTTTTGGCATTCCACGAATATACACAGGGGTTAAAATATGTTCATCCATAAAATGAGTCGCAAATAAGAAAAGATATGTTTTTGGTAATTTCTTTTATTGGTCTGTCTATGGGATGAAATATTTCCCGAAAAATTAATTATTGGTAGATTTTTCGTTTTTAATAACCTAACAAAATATTTTAAGTAACATATTATAGAGATTGACTAGTAAATATCAACGTAGACCAATGTATTTTAGTGACAGGTATGTGTATGTATCTACAATAGTTATATTATTGTACAAGTAAGTATTGAATTATTAACATATTTATAACTGTCACTTTCATTAACTACAGAGTAATTTGTTAAATATATTAATAGGTGTTCTATCGAATGACATGTTTTGGATATTGTTTTTTATTGTTTATGTGGTGAAATTATTCTCGTATACTTATAAAAGAAAATGAATTATTACTAGATTTATTGCTTGAATGAGGAAAAACATGTTACATACATACGATATACATAGGATGAAAATGCTGACGAGGGGCCATGCTTCCTTTCATCAGCGGTAATATATATTATATTTTATACATAATATAGTTATCTAAGTTTTAAGTGCAGTTTTATATTGTGAGAGTAACTATCAATATATTTATCCAATCAACCTGTAGTCAATAAATTGGATAAATATATATATGGTAAATTGGTAAATAGGCAAATGTCCCGTAAAAATACTGCGTTTCACATTAATATTTATAAAAAAATATATTGGCCTATATCAATATTTACGAATCACTCTGTAGAAATGGCACCTTATATTTTTGTATTAATTACCATTAGACACGATAAATATAGCAATAATTTATTTTTTAGTAAATATTTTTACCTTCTAGAATAATAAAAGTAATTATCAAAAACACATCCTTATTTATTTGTAAATCACCCTGTAAAAGAAAATAATTTTTGACAGCTTTTTATATTCGTAGAATACCAAGAGATGTTACAATAAGATTTGACACTAAAAATTATTAATTGGCCTTCTCTTGAAATAACCGTTAAAAAGTATGTGGTATTTTTTAAGTTTAACACCCTGTTATTCAAAAACCCATCAAAAAAAGCTATAATTTTGAAAGATATCTTTTATAGATTAATTGATACCCCAGTGAAAACAATATGTCTAGTTTTAAAGGACTAATCAAAAAGTATAAGGTGCTTAAAAAATTGTTTTTTTGAAACATTCGTTAAATTAACTATCAATATATTTATAAAATCACCCTGTAGTCAATGAATTGGATAATTATACATATGACAAATACACAAAAGTCCCGTAAACATACTGTGTTTTACATTAATACTTATAAAAAAATATACTGGCCCATGTCGATATTTACGAATCACCCTGTATAAATGGCACTTAATATATTTTGCATTATCATCAGACATGATAAATAAAGCACTAATGTATTTTTTAGGTAATATTTTTACCTTTTAGAACAAAAAAAGTAATTATCAAAAACACGTCCTTACTTATTTGTATCTCACCCTGTAAAGGAAAATAATTTGTTACTTCTTTTTATATCTTTAGAATGCCAAAAGATTTTACAATAAGATTTGGCACAAAAAATTATAATCGAGTAGCTTTCTCAAGAAGTAACCGTTATCAAATAAGTGGTATTTCTTAAGTTTAATACCCTGTATCTCAAAAACCAATCATAGAAAAGAGCTGTTATTTTGGAAAATATCTGCTACAGGACGGATGATACGCCATTGAAAAAATATTCATACTTTTACAGGACTAATAATAAAATATAAGGTGCTTAAAAAAAATTGTTTTTTTGACACATTTGATAAATTACCTATCAATATATTTATTAAATCACCCTGTAGTCAATGAATTGGATAATTTTATATATTGTAAATACAAAAAAGTCCCGTAAAAATACTGCGTTTCACATTAATACTTATAAAAAAATATACTGGCCTATGTCAATATTTACGAATCACCCTGTATAATTGGCACCTAATATCTTTTGTATTATCATCAGACATAATAAATATAGCAATAATTTATTTTTTAGTAAATATTTTTATCTTCTAGAACAATAAATGTATTTATCAAAAACACGTCCTTACTTATTTGTGGCTCACCGTGTAAAAGAAAATAATTGTTGACCTCTTTTTATATTCATAGAATGCCAAAGGATGTTACAATAAGATTTGAAACAAAAAAATATAATCGATTAGCTTTCACCTGAAATAACCGTTATCAAATAAGTGATATTTTTCAAGTTCAACACCCTGTATCTCAAAACCAGTCATAGGATTTGAATGGTCCCGTGGACACTATTGCTTAGGAGGTCGAGGATTGCAACATATCAAAAATTTATGACATTTAACAGGTCGCCAGTTTTCCATAAGCGGTGTGCGGGGTCCTTTCCCATTTCCTTTCTTAACATTTTTACCTTTTCCTTTTAGAGTGGCTATATCTAGGCGGTTTAATTCGAGTTATATCTAAAACAGTTTATGGAGATTTAAGTTTATGGAGATTTGTATCTAAACAGTTTATTTGGTTCTATATCAAGAAGTTTATGGTTTGGTTTGGTTTATGGTTTGGTGCAATCTGAAGACCGAGGTTTGGTTCACCTATAGAAGATCGACACAATATCGTTTAAGTCCAGGATTAGGAATACAGATCCCGAATCCCTTTGAAGAAGGCCTAGAATTCCATGCAAATCCTTATATTACTACCTCCTGTTAACAACAGATAAGTGTTTTTTTTTAAGTAAATCATCTAAATTTGAATTAAGTGAATCTCTGTGAATTAGAATTTGTTACCACCTTATCTAAAACTTGGTTTAAATATAATTTGTTAATGGTTAGTGATTTTCTATATTTTTATCACTAGTCTAAAGTCAAGTATAGTAAGTTTTAAATATATTGGTTCCCAACTTCTTTTTCAAGGTAATTCGAGTTATTTAATAACCTGACCCACTCCCAAAATCAATTGAGCTTAAAACACTTTAACAAATAGATAAAATATCAAGTATCACGTTACAAAATGGCGCCTCAACTAGTGTTTTAAATAGCTCGTTACTTTGAAATAGTTTTCTTATAATTTATCGTTCTAATTCACATAGGTATTTCACAGAGGTTAACGATACTAACTGCATGTTTTCTATATTTTGACTAATGCTTTCTTGCCTATTATTTTAATCTTTTCTCTAAATCTGCATATCGTATCGTCAAGTTTTATATAATATCTGCATTTTGTACTAGGTTCAGTGTTTATTTTTACATATTTTTACAAATTTACACATTTACACATTTATTTACACATATTTATACATATTTTGCTAGTAATATATCTGTATATTCGTTATACATTGATAAAAGTGTAACCTTCTGCAAAGTTTTAAAGTCATTCATCCCAATGCAAGAATAATGAAACCACCTGCCACATTATAATACAAAGCTCGTATACATACCATAATATCTAAAATACATGCATTGATAATTTCTTATACTGGTAAATAAAAATGAAACCCCCAAAAGGAAAATACTGAGCGTGGGTGAAAAATTTCATTTTTATTTCTGTGCTAAAACAATGATAATATTTGTAAAATATATAAATTTGACAAAATAAAAATGTAAAACGAAATATATATTATTTAGTTATTTTATGGGGATAAGCACTAAGAGTTTCTTATAATTTCAGATAGGAAAGAACGTCAGTAATCTTTCAGACTATGACAAAATATGCTTAAATTTTGCGAATGAAAAATTTAGAATCCATTTGGTTATTTTCTTTTGAAAAAACTTGTATTAGTTGATTCTATTATTATCAGAGGAAAGTTCATTATATAATTTAGAGCCCAGATAAGTACGTAAAGCACTTCTGGCCGATTTTTTTTTTTTTTTTGTTGTTCCTGGTATAGCAATTGCATGTCTAGTATTAAATAAATGCATAACACGTTTGGAAAAATAATGCTTAACATTTTATTTTATACATTCTCCGTCATTAATTTATGATGTTATATTGGGGTTTATCTCGCAAATCATAAGAATTTTGCAATCATTCATTTTCAAATATATTATGTTGAGGTTATTAGTGTGTGTCTTAGTGTTTAGGAGTTTTCAGAGCTTTTTACGTTGTGTATAGTTAAAAAATGGCAAACAATAATTATTAAGAATTTATTAATATGAAATGTGGTATGATTTACAATAAAAATCAAATACTAATGAAAAAGTTGGGACAATTGATTGTTGGATTATCTAATTCTAAGAAAAATTGCAACAGCTGATTGACAGGGCAGGAATGCGCAAACTTACACACCAAGAATTGCCACAATTTTACCTGCAAGTCAGAAAAATTGTAAACCTTAAAGTAGCTCTAAGAATTTCCGCAATCTTTGGGAATATAAGAAGAATTCCCTAGCAATAAAGTCGTTGGCACTAGTAACATAAATTCAGTGAAAGAATGGGATTACTGACTATACAAGAAATTATGTATTATGAACATGTCGCGTTCATAGATTGTTGTAATGCCGAAACCGAATCCAAAAGAAGCCCTCAGGCCAAACGGGACTGTCTTACAAGTAACTTGCAATAGAAATCAGGTCGTAGGTCAGATACCCGCGGCATCTTTACTTATACTCTTTACTCTTACTTATAGGCCTGTCCAAATAGATTGACAAGAAGCTTTTAATCATTTAAGTGATACTTTTTTATTAGATGTAATTGATGATTGTTACGAAAGCATTATATTAAGTTATTTCATGAGTGCAATTATTAGTGCACTTTCGACTGATTATAATCATACATGAATTTATTAATAAGGTAAAATGTCATATTAAGTTAATTTTTTTAATAGCGTCGAATTATATTCTTTGATTTATATGTGGAAAACATTAAGCGAATTCAAGAGGTTAATACGAAATAACTGATAACAATTTTAAAGAATAAAAACCAAAAATTAAAAAAAAGACCTAGGTCCTAACAAATAAAATATAAATATGTTCGAAAATACAGGGTGATTGTCACCATACCTTTCCAGTTCCAATTTTTGTCGAGATACTGTTCGGCTACCTTATAACACAAATAACTACTTCCAGGGATAAATGCCCAACTGGACATTCAATGACAGTGTTATAAAACGTACCCGCAACCAACTTTATTGTTAAAAAAAAATGTATTTGGCATTTTAGGAGCTAACATACCACGATTGATTTAGACCTATTTCAGACTCATCAGGCAGAAGTAGTCAGCATGAGTATAAATCTAATCTTCTCTCAAGTTAGTTTATAAATACCTTGCCTAAGTTGATGCTCGGTATCAACCATTTATATTTATTGTATTGTATGCTCTTTCCACTTGTCACTGATTTTGAGTTATTTCTTAAAACATAAGAAAGTATATGGTAATCCAGACACATTTCATGGGAGGAAGTAATGATTTGAGTAAACCGTTGATAAAAGAGTTATGATTTTGTATTTTGGTGAAAATATTTGGTCTGTGAGAAGTGTTGAAGGGCAAATAGAGTGTTTAGTGCGTCTGAAATCATTAAAAAAACTAATTTATGCCTACATATTGTTTATTAGTAGCGATTCTATTGCTGCTAGTCATTATTGTCCAATCTACGCGATGGTAACATTAATCAATGAATAGGCAAATGTAAAATAAGAAGTTACTCTGTGTTAGAAGAAAATATTTTTCCAAATCTTCCAAATTTATCCAGCTGTATAAATTCATTCAAAAGATCTGCTTTCTTAGAGGCATAATAAGCAATAACTCCATCATTTTAGAATTTAATCCTCTATCATATTTGTAGGTAATTGCATTTTAAACGTTGATTTACGGTCTCTGAGAATTCATTGTCTTTTAATTCATGTTTAAAAAAATATTTTTCTTAGTACCTAGCCTTCATATTGGAAATCGTTTATATCTTTGTGTGCACCTATTTTCAAATAATTTAAAGTCTTTGAGTCTGCTTTCATGAAGCTATGATCCAGCTCGAAATATTTAAATGTTACATAGTTTCAGGAAACAGCCTTCATTAACTAAAATTGTAGGAGATCCGTTATGAAACGGACAAAGTACGTTACTCTTCATAAATATAATGCATGCGAATCAGTAACGATTTCGCTCATCCATCTTCTACAGAATCTTATTTCTGTGCATGGAGGATAAAGGTAAGGAGGATAATCTAAGATGATTGCTTAACTCAAAAATTGTCCACAAAAAGCATTAAATAAGGTTTCAGAAAATGGCCAAAATGACGCTGCTGTACTATAGAGTGTGATCTATATTTCGCTCTTGTAGATAAGTCAGCTGAGTGGCAGTAGTAAAATTCAAAAATATTTATAATAAAGTGATTAATTTATCATAAAAGAAAAATAAATTACAATCGTGGTAAAAAAAAATTTAATTGGCTTATTTTATGTAACCTAAAAGCTACACCGTAAAAAGTGATTATGTAATATATTCAAAGTAAATAAAACAAAGCTATATGTCACCCAAAATAGGAACGACCATTTCCCTGTGGAAAATCACTATTCCTTTGTCTCACACCGCAATAGGTTTTGAATTACTTCCAAAGGAAAAACAGGAAAATTTCATCCCTTTTGATTTTGTTTACTAAGGAGAATGTCATTCTTGTACCGATTTCGTTCTTATTAGGCTTCATAAGCAAGAAATAGATAGTTTCTCAATCCAATCTCTAACGGAGACCTTTGCCATAAAAGCTATACTATCATGCATTTTGAAATAAAGTATAGTAGATTCAAAATAAAGGCTATTTAAAAATTAAGCAATTTAATCCACGAAATTTTAAGATACAGAATGAGGTCGCAGAAAATCAGTTTTATTCATTTTTCTCGTTAACTATCCTTTATTTGATTTCAAAATTGGTAGTTACATCTTTTTTATTTGTATATAGAATAAAATATTCAACTTTTTTAAATTACTTTTTCAAAAAATCTCAAAAATAAGGAAAAATCACTAGAAATTTGATCTGGTTACCTAGGTGGTCACAAAACTTTTCCTTTTCGTATCTAGAAAGTGATGTCTAAAAACGTTTTACTTTCTCTCTTGTTAACCATGGCAACTGAAGTCACCAGGTAAGATTCTTTGTGCATTTTACATTTGTTTATTTTAATTACTTTTTTAGACAAATGAAAAAGAATTATCAACTTTCGAATCATCCTGTATAAAAAAAGGTTTGAGGCGATGAACTATTGATAAAGTATGATTAAACGCAGCATAAAAGGTTTACTAACTCAATTACTCACCCTGTATAAAATGTCACGGTACATTTTTTCTTTAAATAAATTGATACTGTTTTAATTAATAATAGTAACTAATTAAGTAATTATTATTAGTTTACATTATAGATTATTCTGTAAAGATTCTTTGATATCAGCGAAGTATTATTCTTGAAAAATATCTATATTCAAAGTAATTTGTTAAGAAGCGAGGAGTTTTAAAAAAAAAATACTATTTCCAATTTCAACAACCAGTATATCAATAATTAGTTCTGACTCCTCTGGGATAGAGTTGGGTCAGTTGATTGCAAATTTTCTGGAAACAGTACTCCAGTATATCTAAAACATACCTATTTATTTCGGATTCTCCTTTTTTAAAATTTACTATGAATATTAATACAATATTAAAAGAAATAAATGCAAATACTTTAGTCAGTTAATTATTTGGAACATTATAACTAACTAAAGCAAAAAAAATAAATTTCATTAGAATACATTTAAATACACTAATAAAACTTTGAACTTTTGGAAAATCGATTGCTTCATTCTTCATTTTCAATTATTATTATTATTACTATTGACAGTTTATAGGTGATTTAGTACCGGCCTATTTCTCTAAACTGTACTTTGTTTTGCAACACTATGAGAACCGAGAGCGTTTCGTATTTGCCCATACACAGGTCGGAGATTGTAAATTTGTGTCCTTGCCTTTAAAAAAATTTCGACGATGGGTTAGCTTCGGGATTCGATAATGACAAGCTTATGACTTCATTGTTTATCGTCTTGGATATCTTAGTGTTTTTTGTATTGTAATTATCATGGATTGGCGAAAAAACCGTTTATTGATGTAGCAGCAAGGTCGTGACATAGTTTTTATTGGTTATAGCAACGATAAGGAGATAGTATGAATTTTATAAGTTGGTATGTACAATAAAAAATTTAATGGATTAATGGTTTGTATAACAAATCGTGCAATTTATTTTTCTCATCGGATATATGATTTTAATCTTCTACAGTTACTTTTCGTTGTCAATCCAATGTTTATATGGCCATCTTATTTACAAATGGTCCTTAAATACTTTGCCTTATTGTCTACGTATCTGCTTCCATCTCAATTTGTTTTCCCTTTTAGGATTATTATATCCACGGCTAGATTAGATTTGACAGGAGGTGGACTATAATTTGTCCATGGCAACCTTTTCAGATATATTGTGGGTGTCCGTTACTTAGAGTATGTTATCTCTTTAGGTCTGTTTTGTCTTTTTTATTATACCGGGCCGATCTTTTCACCTCTGAATAAAGTTACATGTAGGTTTATTTGACAGATTAACAAACAATATTCTTATAGTTTAATCAGCAATAAGTTACTTTCAACTTTACTCAGAGGTGAAAAGATTGGCCCTTAGTAGCTTTAACAGTGACTCCTTAATGTAGCCAGGCCTTCACACTGGCACATAAAGTGGATTGTTGTTTATTTCTTTTGCACAGGACCTGCACAATGTTACGCTTTCTGCTGGATTAATGACATTCATGTGCCTTCTTTATAAAGAAGACCTACTGTTATCCCAAGGATTTCTAGTTTTTGATCCAGTAGGTATTACGTGATTTTAATCGACGGACTTTTGATGAACTCTATGGCCTGTTTCAATCTTGGTTAGTTGTTCCATCATTGCTGAGACTTTATGCATCCATTGTTTGATAATTGTCCTGCACAATGCCTTAGGAACTCTTCACAAGTGATCAGTACATATCACGGCCTTATCTGAGCCTTCTTGGGATAGTTCGTTGGTCTCTTCATTGCCTTGATATTATTTGTGGCCTACTTCCCATACTAAGATCACTTTTTTTGTGATTTCTGGGGAGAGAATCATGTCTAGAGCTGTTTGGATATTTCCACGTTTATTCACTTGGTTTTATCCAATTCCATTTCATAGGTACTCTTTATTCTAAACCTAACAATATCGAACTTAAGGAATATCCTTGCGTTATTTCTGTAGCTCTTTTTTAAGATCTGTTAGTTGAGTTTTTATTTTTTGTTGTAGTACCTACCCATTTTCAATCTTCTTCATCTTCCATGTTCTTGGTGTTGGTACGTTTTTTGCCATGTAGTTTGAATTTTTGATTATTTTGGTTAACCCATCTTTATTATTTTTGCTACTTGTTGGCTTTACTCAGTTCTACTATTTCTAATCCAAAGGATCATCGAAGGATAATGTCATCAAAATAATACTGTTTTCTGATTTATATCGTATCCTTTTATATCCAAGAGTTAAAAAAGGATACAGATGCAAACACATCCATTTGTTCCTTCGAGCCGCTTTACAGTGTCATATATTATAAAATATTGAACATCAAATTTTAAGAATTTTGGTTGACCATACCTTAGTGAATCAAGAAATTTGGATTTTCGTAAATCAAAAGTCACATGATGGCAACGTCCACGTTCAAGTAATCCTCAACTCAACTAAAAATGCTAGCAGCATTCGTCATATTGCAGCGTTCCACTTTTCAAATTTCTGACCATTTAGAATAGAGCATCATCAAGATTTTCATCTGGTGTTTTAGTAAACTACACAGTCCTCTTAGTCATTGCACAAAAAGAATATTTATTTAGTTTGAATGGGGTTTTCAAAGATCTCTTACAAAATTAATTATTCATTTGGCATTCATATTATTATTTGAAAATATAAAGAATTTTACAAAAATTCTAAAAAGTATTTTAATTGTTTTAACTTAATATTCAAAAGAAAACGCATTGATGGGAATAAAATAAACAATTAAGCTATTACTCTAGTCCAGTGGTCGGCAAACCGCGGATCCAGAGCGGCATGCGGCTCTTTGGCCCCTTGAGTGTGGCCCTTTCACAAATCAAAACCTGGCAGGGTCACACATACAGTGCGATTAAAACTTTGTAGCTTTTATTATTGTATGTGTCTTTATCTTTAGGCGAGTACTCCGAATCGATTATTTAAGAAAATATTTCCAAAAAAAATAAAATCTCAACGTATATCGTACAAGAGATTACTTCTGAGTATCCATACTAGAACTGTAGTTAAAATCTGCACCCCTGTAGTTAGAACTTTCATCTGCCTCTATCCGAAGCGCTTTGCCTTCCTTCCAAGATTCCATTTTCAATTACTTTCAAAGCCTATTGAAATTGTGATATTGACATTTTCTATTTCAAAACAACACTTTTAAATATGATACAATATAATTTTTTCAATAAATAATATCGTTATTAAGTTACTAAGACTTAAAAGTTTAAAGTTTATTAAGTTAATTTTAAGAAAGCGTTGTACAGTGAAAGAAGATGAAGTTTCAAATATTAAGAAAGGTGTGTCGAGATGATTTGGATTATAAAGGTTTGGAAAAAAGTATACGAGCCATACGCTCTAGGTACCCCATTTCTATTAATTGCAAGCCAATATTCGTAAAACGTCGTAATTGAATCGCTGATAATTTACAAGTTAGAATAAACATCAAGACAAACACACCTACTTTTTACTTGTTACAAGAGATATAGCATACATTTGTTACTTTGTTTTATTTATTTTTGTACAGTTTTGCGAAAATATGACAAATCGGCAGTCAAAATAAGTTAATTATTTCTTTGTCGGGTAAATAAATATTTAAGATTCCTACATTATTCTCAGCAATTAAATGTATGCACTGGTATTTCCAGGGACCACATTATTGACCCTTTTTCATTGGTAGTAAACTTAACGGTCAAAAATATTAAGACATAATTAAAAATCAAGTTCAATATTTTTCACATATAATTCCTAATTCTAGAATCAGGGAATTACTTAAATATTGTATTTATTTAATTAGCAAGTAGACATTTACTTTTTAAGATTGCAGTCTTAGTTAGTTAAGGTTGGAACAAAATTACTTATTGATCAACCTTTGATCAGATTGTAATATTAATAAACGATAGCTTACAATAAATAGTTCATGAATTCATAAATTGGAACTTTCTATGAGCTTGCACGTAGGTCTCAGGAGAGGTGGTGGTAGTCGTTGTATACGAAATATAAATAACGATGTTTACTCGCAGAGCCTGTAAACTATGGCTTGAATATTTTTTTCCTAATCTGTATAAAGAGGATGAGTGATAGGAGGTAATGAAACAAGTTTACAAGATGAGTTTGGATGAAAGAGTCGACCTCAGCGAACGTACCTCAATCATATTGGGAACGTTTTTAGCAAAGGTCAGCCTAGGAGTTCTAAGTTAAAAACAATGTATCTACCTATATAGTTTAAGTTGAAAAAAAATGGCTGCCCAAAAAAAATTTATTCGTTTTACTGTTGCTATTTGGCTTTGTTGACTAATGAGTTTGCCAACCAGTCTAGTCAGTTGCTTACATTGAACTAGAGAATTATCCAAGGTAGTACGTCGATATTCTAAAAAGTAAAAATGCACGTGAATTTTGGATTTAAATAGACTGTTCACAGTCGAGAGAAATGTGAGTCTTGAGTAAAAAAGACTCGAGTGAGGAATGGAGTCCAAATGACTTGCCGAAAGGCAAGACTCATTTCGAGACCCAAATGTGTAAAGTAAAGTTTTGTGCAACGATTTGTGTACTATAAGAAAATATCTTTTAACTGATTTTAATGTTGTTTGGTTTTGTTTTTAGATATTAATTGATTTCCATATAAATGCCCTTTCTCACATTTTCGTCCCAAATTTATATATCTTACATTTATTAATATTCATTTATTCTAATATTTATTTCCTAATTATAGATTGCATATTTATTCCTGAGATTATTAGTAATTTTGTAATTATTTTAAATATTCAAATGTTACTGTCTTAATACTTATTATTATTCTCTTCTCCCCTTTCCAAAACCAGTTATGAAATATTTCGAGTATTTGTAAAGCTATAACTAGTAGCCAGAGCCGCTCACTATTGCTATTATCGGATAGTTTTGGTTTTTTATTTTATTTGTATTTGCCTCTGTGAAATGGATCTTCCTTCTGCACTCCAGAACCCTTGACTGGTGACGGTGATGCCTTATTCCCTTAATAGTTTATTGACAACAGTAGCTAAAGACCTATTAGTTGTTACAAATGGGTCCTTAGGATAGTTGGTTGTTACATTATCCGGTTTTAAATTCTTTAATCGCATTTTTATTTTATTATGAGATGTATAACAAAATTAAAATCAAAATCAAATCGAGGTGGCAATGATCTTTCCAAATGTCAATCAAATGTTCATAAAACAGAATTTCACAATTGAGTTAAAAATTTAATTAATTAATTTACAGAATTACAAAATCAAATTGATTCTTTGGTTGATAAAGTTACATTCAAACAGACTTTTCAGCTAGGGAAAAATTTGCTGTGTAACTCTTTCAAAAGCAAAAAAATGTATAATCTCGAATACTGCACTCTGATAAATTAATTTGTTTAAAATGTTTGTCTATATTAAACAAATTTTGTTTAATCTAAGATTATCATTCATGCGTAAAGAAATTCCGGTTGTATGTTTCAAATGAATGTCCACAATTATTTATTTTAAACATTAAATGTATTCAATTTAAACACACTTTTTTGCATGAAACAAATATATTTGGCAGAAAAAAATTAATATTTTAAACCAATTTTTGTATTCGTCTAAATGACTATAAAATCTTATTGAAATTAAATCATTTATTTGAAGTATGAAGTTCGCCATGTGTTTGTTTGAAATTCAATGTTAACTTTTGTCTAAGATTCGGGGGTTGGCTTTTATTTTCTAGCATAAATGTCAAAAACCAAGTATCAGAAGAATTTCCAATTTTACAGTTCGTCAGGCATGCACTTTAAATAATCATAAATTATATAATTATCCTAAATTTTAAAAATGAGCATACCTGAGTGAAAAAATTAGCGAAAACTTAAAAACTGTATGTCAGAATTTTGAACATTAACTTGATCAGTGCAACAGACCTTTCCCCTTATTGATATCTATTACTTATGCGCAAATCCTCCTAAAATCATAAATCATAAAGATTGTTGTTTTTTTTGTAGGCTTTGTTACTATTTCCCAGCGCCAATTTAGGAACAGCACTGTTCTTGTTGTTTAGTTATTGTTGTTGTTGTTTTGTTATTGTTGTTGTTATTGTTGTTGTTGTTGTTGTTGTTGTTGTTGTTGTTGTTGTTGTTGTTGTTGTTGTTGTTGTTGTTGTTGTTGTTGTTGTTGTTGTTGTTGTCGTTGTTGATGTCGTTGTTGTTGTTGTTGTTGTTGTTGTTGTTGTTGTTGTTGTTGTTGTTGTCGTTGTTGTTGTTGTTGTTGTTGTTGTTGTTGTTGTTGTTGTTGTTGTTGTTGTTGTTGTTGTTGTTGTTGTTGTTGTTGTTGTTGTTGTTGTTGTTGTTGTTGTTGTTGTTGTTGTCCTCTTCTTTTCTATTTTCATAGCCATTCAGTCATACGCGAACATGACGAGGTTTCGTCGGCTTAGTATCATTCCTCTGTAAATTTTTGTATTATGAATTTCTTACCTTACAGAACATAGAAATACTTTGCTGCAGTCCCTGCAGCGATGAAACCTTTAACGACGACGTTCTTAAAAAACGTATGTTGAAAATGCCTTGTACAAAAGTGTACCAAACAAATGTTTCTGGCTCCCCTACTATAAAGACACGTTGATACAGTCTAGAGAAGAAAGGAGTACACTAATTTAATTTGCAGAACGTAGTACAAGGTTTAAGACGTAGACATTTTATTTATACCTCATTCTTAAATGCTTATTTGTAGTTAAAATGAAAATTCTAATATATCTGATCGGCCTTATCAAAGTTTTCGTTTAGATATATTGTTTTCATGGTTTTTACTGTATAAAACCTTTTCTTTTGACATATTTCAGACTTTATTTATTCATAGCCGTATCGTATGTATTTTAATTGATTCGGAATCCTGTATTGATATATGTATGTTATAATTTTACGGTTATGTAAGAATGGCGAGTACATTAGAAAATACTGCAAGCACAAATATGCGTAAACGACCTAGTGATCATAAAGCATTATCTTTAGAAGAAGAAACTATCGTACCTAATGTAATGAATAATCTTCGAAGACTTTGTTTCACTTTCTGTGGATCAAATAGCCACTAAATCTGAGACCTATACTGGAGTATCTATCCTATCTAAGCGGACAGCGTATAACATTATTAGTGAAGATACAGTTATTGGAGGAAGCCTCCAGGAAGAAACACGATCTTTATTAAAACCTGGGTAAAGAATGTTATAAGGCAAATGGTTCTTTCTCTTTTCTTATAAAATGAAATTCCTACACAAAAACAAATACACTTACAAATAGAAAATAGCCCCACTCTTTCAAATATATCATATTTTCATCTGCATAAAATATTACATGAATTAAATTTTTGTTGCAGAAAACGTGACAGAAATAGCTTTTTAACAGAAAAAGACGAAATCATTGCGTGGAGACATGATAATTTAAGGAAAATAGCGGATGCAGGGATTCAGCATAAACAAGGCTTTTATTTAGATAAAACATGGGTTAATGCTGGACATACAGTAACAAAAATTTGGAAAGATACATCAAAATTAAAAAACAAGCCTTTATTGAAGGCGTCTCTTGTGGATTAAAAAATACAACAGACAAAGGAACCCGTTTGATAATAACCCACATTGGAAGCCTCGAAATATTATCAGTCCTCCTAAATCCTTGAAGGCAGAATTACTCGTAATAGCCAAGGCAACTTAAAAACAAATCCAAAAAATATAATATAGACGGGATGGCCCGAGGAAAGGAAACTGAAATTCTCAGATTGCCTCCTTACCTCGCAGAATTAAATCCCATTTAACCGATCTGCATTGGGATTCTCATCTTTCAATATGGCACGTGTTGAGACGCCTATCTTCGTTCCACAGAAACTTATTTCGCAAAGTACGCCTATGGAATATGACGTTATATTCCCACTTTACTGCACTCCTCTTTTATTTAGACTATAGTTGTTTAAATTAATGATAACAGGGGTTAATCGTCGTAGCCAACCCAACAGTTGTAAGGCGAGGATAGGAGAGAGATAGAAAAAAAAATTTATGGAAAATTACATCTATACCCAAAACTCCCGCGCTTTTTTACGCATGAGTGGATTGGTGGTGGTAAAACTTGTTTAGCAAAAAACAATACTATCTTGCATTTTTCCACTCCTAATCTTCATAATGTACATTCTACAGTGTTAATTCAAATTCAAAACAAGTTTTATTATCAACAATCGTTTGAGAAGTTATACACTAAAGAAAAGGGTTATAATTATACTGTACTTCTCAATTCAGGTTGTCAATTCCATTTATTATGTGCAAATCCTTTGAGAATTAAAACACAGGATATTAGAATTACAATATTTATTATCACAAAAGTAGAATCCACTACTAAGATTCAGAGTCAAATTCATTTTTTTTAAACACAGTCTTTTCAACATTACTGTCATATCTCAGTGTGCCATTGATATGTGGTCATTTACCGAAATTGAAGCTAGATGCATCTTGAGTATCCATCCAATCAAATAAACAATTAGCAGATTAAGACTCTCATTTTCCAAAGTCCATTGATCTTCTCATATGAGTTATTTCGGTTTTTACTTATAATTGGACAAATACAGTTAAATCATAATTTACATATTCTTCATAAATTAACATCGGTTGGATAATTTCAGGTTCTTCAGAACAAATCCAGTATTAGAAAATTACTGCACAAAGATGAACTTCAGGTATTGCAACTGTTTCCATATCATTGTCAGTACAGTCTAATTGAGTTGACTTGGGAAATTTAGTAGGATCCTCATACTAAAAGAAATTGATAAAGCAACAACAAAATTAATGAAGTTTGGAATGACGATCCAAGAAAAGTAACACCTAGTATGTGCAACTGTGTGACGTATACAGAATAATTATTTCAAGACGACTTATAATACCACCAACGACCAATCTTATAATAAAATATTATGATGAGGAAACTAGGAGTATATTTAAGACTAATCCCATTTTCCTCTTCAAGGACCTCTTCTTTATTCAGATTGAATGGCACAAATAATTGTCCGCAATTTAAGTTCCTAATAATAATTTAGTATAAACCCCATGATATTAATTACATACCAATGTTAACTACTACACGATCCAAGTTTTGTTTATGTTTTTACTATGCTAAAGCTTTGCTTATTTGGAATATCTCATTATAAGCTTAAGAATAGCTAATTAACCAAAACTGGCCTTTATTTAAATATGACCATATTTCACAGGCATTCTGACTGGTCATTGCCAAGTGCGGAAACATATCCTATACGATTGTCCGACGCTCTCATTTATGAAATTTTGTGTTCGGCCAATATTGGCTAACACCGACCTATATAAGAGAAGCACCTCTCGGCGTTGTAAACTACATCAAATTCTATAGGCCGACGAACGAGCTAATGGGATCTATTAATTTGACAGGATGCACTATACGCCTAGTGAGGCCTAAGAGCCATGGCCAACCCATGCTTTAGACGTTACAAATTCAGACGAATATATTTTGAGTTTTATTTATTTAATTAAAGATGACCACATTTGATTATGAATTTAAATTGTTCTATTTAAATTATATTAACTTTTATTTATTTTTAATAAATTCTTACTTATCGCTGCTACTGTTATCTACCCTGTAATTATATCTGATTTTGTATGAATCAGTTATAGTAAATTCTCATCCCTATAAAACTGAATAAAATCCACGCCTCTGAATCTTTTAGTACCGCTGAAACGAACCATCAAACGCATAAACCCAGGTCACGAGAAGCAGGTACACAACAATATTTTTCTAAAACCACAAGCTCATAATACTATTAATTACCGTCTTGCAGATTGACGTCTCTGACACGTGACCCCTTCATCGACAGTTGTAATAGCCAAAGAAACCTTTGACATCGCCTCAAAGTAACACCTCGACATATCTATGACATCCTTGTAATACCACATATCGCATCTCCTATCTTGATGTATTTTTTCTTGGTCGATGTATCGATGCTTTTCATGCACCCATCGAATGATAGTTGTGTACGTGTATAGATAAATATTTCTTGGAAAGATTAATGATTTAGTAGCTGTTAATTCGATTGAATTTACTTATTAGTTTGCCAAATTCATACTAAAATAAACCCATACCTTCGTATCAAAACATTATATAATTCGTCATCTACAGGGTGATTCTGGTAGTAAGCACATGGTAGATTAAGAAATTGACAAATGAGACATAATGACAGAACCAATCGTCATTGGTTAGGAAGTCAACCAAGCAGATATAAAACAGATTCATTAAAAATAAATCAAGTTAAAGATATTTTTGCTAATCGATAATAAAATTAAAATACAGGGAATGAGCAAAGTACAATTAAATTCTTCTTAGGAGGCAAAACTTTTGGTTTTATTATATTTTGAAGATGAATGGTTAGAATTCAATAAATCATCGACTGTTGTAATGAAAATTATAAACACCTCGATTGGCTGCATTTAATGTAATAAAAAGTAAAGAACCAAGTTTGTCAGTGTTTCTTAACATTTCCGCAATAAATCATGTTGAATTACAAAAGTGAAGTTACTCCAATCTTCAGCCGTACCTGTTAGGTATATTAAAATATCGCGATTTTAACGTTATCTATGATAAATCAAATATGTTTTTATGGTTTTAATATTATTTAATTTCTCTATTAGCGATGAGGAAATTAGAATAAAGCCGATTAACACCGATTTATAACCCAAAAAAATAACTAAAATTAATGTCATTCGTTCCTACTTTTATCGCCATATTGCCTTTCTTCAATTAAAATATGGTTGAAACGAAATAAGGGAAAAATCGGTAAAGTATTTTACCCAGAACTTCCCTCGATATAGAAATTGTAAAAACAGGAAACTTCTGCAATTAAATTTTATTAATTTAAAATTGAAACCACCAAACCAAAAACCCTTTTTTGCATTTTTCTCTCCATCGATCTTCCTCTTGATCTCACCGGAATTCTTACTTCGCGCTCACTCGGTATTCTTCGTCACGTTAGCCGTTATTGAACAATAATGAATGGCTGCTTTTAAAATGGTCCAGTTAAACAAACCAAAAGGACGATTTTTTTAATTTTCATTCAAGACGGACCTTTTTTGATTAAATTCGATTCCTTTTAGAACCATTTTAAATTTTTAAAAACTTATTTAGGATTCAGTATTTTTAACTTCTAATTCTTAGATACCAATTTAAGTCGAAATCTGCCGACTTTTAATAATAAATAATTTTTTAAAACTGCTCACTCTATATACGGGGTGTTTTTAAACATCCGGAAAATATTTAAGGGGTTGTTCCTTGGACTATTCTAAGAATCTTTTGTTCGTTGATGATTTTTAAAATTCCGTTTCGTTTAGGAGATACAGGGCGCACAACATTTTCGAGAAAACTTTGTTTATTATTTTTAAAATTATTAATAGTCTAAATAAAAATAGGTACTACACTGTGTTAATCAAGAACATACAACTTCTTAAAAAATTCGTTATTTTTATTATTTTTTAACAACATTCACTTAACAAAACGCATTTTCAAAAATCATTAAAGAACGAAATATTTTTAGAATACTCCAAGGAACAATCCCTTGAATTTTTGCCGCATGTTTAAAAAACACCCTGTATAACTAACTGGAAGTATAACTGGTTTTGAGCCAGAAAGAAACCTTATTTGTATACAAAATTTGAAGTTTTTTCTCTAGATCCGTTTTTGGGCTATCTCAAAAAGAGACAGCCACGCGACAGACGACAGACAGACCGACGCAATGGGGAAACATGTTTTTCGTAATCTAGGGATCCTGAAACGAAAATTTGAAATAATCTAGGAAGGTTACTTTAGTGGTCCCGTTGGTTGGTCCCACTAAATTTCTTGATTAAAAACTAAAAAAAAGTAATTTTTAAAAATTTATTTGATATATGAAATTGATTGATGAAGTGTTGTTTAATAATCTGTCTGCAGCATAGCAACGGCGGTCCTTTTATACTGCGTTCAAATGATCCGCCTACTTGTGTCTTCTTTTCATCCAGAAAATCCTGTAAAGGTTTACAAAAGAAAAACTATGAAGACTAGAGATAAAAAAACATAGCTTAATTAATAATGGTGACGTTATTGAAAAAGAAGAGACCAGATGGTTGTCACTCCAAAACATTGCATATAACCAAAAAGTAAAAATAATGACATAAAACGTCAAACATGAAAAAGCAACTAAAATGTCATAAAATCTGTTAGAAGTTCTTTGTGGGCTCGTCAAACAGGACGCGAGCACCACAGTTACTTTTTCACGAGTGCAGTAAGTACTTCCCTTTTATTGAGGCAAGTAAAAAGGAAAGAAAAAGGAAAGAAAAAGGAAAGAAAAAGGAAAGAAAAAGGAAAGAAAAAGGAAAGAAAAAGGAAAGAAAAAGAAAAGAAAAAGGAAAGAAAAAGGAAAGAAAAAGGAAAGAAAAAGGAAAGAAAAAGGAAAGAAAAAGGAAAGAAAAAGGAAAGAAAAAGGAAAGAAAAAGGAAAGAAAAAGGAAAGAAAAAGGAAAGAAAAAGGAAAGAAAAAGGAAAGAAAAAGGAAAGAAAAAGGAAAGAAAAAGGAAAGAAAAAGGAAAGAAAAAGGAAAGAAAAAGGAAAGAAAAAGGAAAGAAAAAGGAAAGAAAAAGGAAAGAAAAAGGAAAGAAAAAGGAAAGAAAAAGGAAAGAAAAAGGAAAGAAAAAGGAAAGAAAAAGGAAAGAAAAAGGAAAGAAAAAGGAAAGAAAAAGGAAAGAAAAAGGAAAGAAAAAGGAAAAAAAAAGGAAAGAAAAAGGAAAGAAAAAGGAAAGAAAAAGGAAAGAAAAAGGAAAGAAAAAGGAAAGAAAAAGAAAAGAAAAAGGAAAGAAAAAGGAAAGAAAATAGAAAGAAAAAGGAAAGAAAAAGGAAAGAAAAAGGAAAGAAAAAGGAAAGAAAAAGGAAAGAAAAAGGAAAGAAAAAGGAAAGAAAAAGGAAAGAAAAAGGAAAGAAAAAGGAAAGAAAAAGGAAAGAAAAAGGAAAGAAAAAGGAAATAAAAAGGAAAGAAAAAGGAAAGGAAAAGGAAAGAAAAAGGAAAGAAAAAGGAAAGAAAAAGGAAAGAAAAAAGAAAGAAAAAGGAAAAAAGAGGAAAAAAAGAGGAAAAAAAGGAAAAAAAGGAAAAAAAGGAAAAAGAAAAAAAAGGGAAAAAAGGAAAGGAAGGAAAAAAAGGAAAAAAAGAAGAAAAAAAAAAAAGGAAAAAAAGGAAAAAAGAAAAACGGACAGAAAAGGAAAGCTGGTTACATAATTGAATTTGTATCTGAAAAGTTTGGTCATAGTATTTAGATCTCATCAGGCTCATTGTGCATCCTCTTCAAGTGGCTTGCTCTAAAGTCGTCAACCAGACTACAGTTTTAAAGCAGTTGGTACCATCGCCACAAGGTGCTTATTTTATAGTATTTGGCCGCACACAGATCATTGCGTTTCTACGGATTAAAACGTTAGGCGGTCAACATTTTCAACTTATTGTTTACATATCCCACACCAACAGCCGTCAGGGTTGATATTGTCATTACTATCGTAAGAAAAGAAAAATGTCATAGTAAATTTCCTAATGCTTAATCAGCAGTGGGATTCTCATGTGCGTACTCAACACGTAACGAATTAAATAGAGATAGACATTACATACAAATCGCATTCTGTGGAACAAAGATAGTCGTCTCAACACGTGTCGTATTGAAAGATGAGAATCCCAATGCAGGCTCTACATTTCCAGTGAGAACAATTTAAAAATATTACTATCTTCAAATCGCGCATGCTTAAACAGTTTGCATTAGGTCTGGAATTCGGTGAATGACATTTTACAGGTTTTTTCACTCTTTTTAAAGTATGGCATCAAAAACTGTATGGTGTATAAAAAATTCACCAGATGTCGGTAGAAGGTGAAGTACCTCCAATCAACTGGAGGGGGTATAATGATAAGGTACCGTCTTCGCATCCATCACGAGTGTAGAAATTATGCACGTAAATGACAAGGAGAGGTTGCCCTAAAGCACTGTAAACAAATTCCAGGCTTGGCTTTGTTCAGCGATTATGTTTATGTTCAGCTCTGTTTTTTTGTTTGTGTTGTGGCTGTTGTAAGTTTTTTTGGAGTCAATTCTTTATTATCTTGCTTATATTTGTGATTTTTTGTGCATTGATTTTAATTTAGTATTAAATTATGCTTGTTAATTATTTTTTGATGCACTATTTTTTAATTGTTGCACAAAATATTGTTAAACTGTCCCTGAATCTTGTTTACAAAACGTGCAAAACGGAATTTTGCATTCCACTTCATTGAGTACCTCAAAAGAAAACAAATAATGATTGCGAACTCTCAGAAAAATTCAGTTAATTTTATCTTTATCTAGTAAAAAATACATCAGTATCCAATTTTTTTTTAAATAATTATAATTTATTAATGTCTACTAATCATACTCTATGTGACAAACGAAATGGAAATTGAAAACGAGAAGAAAAATACAATACCACGTACTTATGATAATAACCACCCATCTATTTCATCAAAACAAAGTGAGAACATCACTATTTTTCATCATTTTTAGTGTACAAGACAACAATAATTAAATAAGGAAAATAGTGTGTATTTCTCCCTACAAAATTGTAAATATTGTTGAAACGGATTTTGAAAAAATAAGTGTTATGTGAAGTGCCATTGTTATTACCATCCCTTTAGGAGGAAACAAGAACTAGTGGGTTCATAATATTCGACAAATATTGGCCGAATGTTGTATTTTAGGGTAAATATAAAAGTAATATAATTTGTTTATATATTGCCAGGATCCGAAGAAGATAAAGAGTAAAAAATAATGAATTGTACAACTTGATTTTTGAAGCCCAATTAATACTAATCGTTTACATAGGGTTAGTAAAATTTTATTTAAAACAATATAATATTTTGACGTTTTCTTCCATATATTTTCTATTTTCTGATTCTGTATGTTTCAAAATACCTATCCCCTTGGCGACAATAATTTAAACAGTGGAAAGTTTTTACGTTTATTAAGATTGAGTCCAGTAGCGTATCTAGAAGTAGTATTCTTTATTACCAATTTTTGTCTTCCTATTAAAGAGGTTCCAGGTATTTTCTTACAATCCTAAGCTTAGCAGATATATTGGAAGCTAAGTTATTTGGCTATAAGGCTAAGTTATTTGGCTATAAGTCTAAGCATAAAGGTCAGAAGCCATGCAGGGAGCTAAGAAAGCAAGAAACTACTAAGCAGTAAGGTACTCCAAATAAATTCATAGGTTACCATAAGAATGAGTAAAGCCTCAAACAATAGATTATAATTACAATAATAACAATAACAATATATCCCGGCATATGGCTGCCGAACACATACTTTGATTACTATACGGGGCAAGAGAGAGGTCCGACACGCCCAACATAGGGCGCGGCCATTTTGAACCCTATGACTCAGTTTATAGCTAAAGAATCAGATCGCTCACTCTACGTCTGCACATTTTGTCTCAATGTTCCAGTTTATACACTGCGCAACTCAGATAATACAATATATGACAACCGCCTATAATAAAACAGCAGTCTTCTGCGTATCCTGAATTTGTATCCCTGGAGTGGATGTTATTTTGGAACTTTCAACTAGACCGAGTGAGCTGATTCTTTAGCAATAAACTGTGACTCCAAAAATAATATTCACTGACACTGACAACAGCAAACAAAATATCAGGTGTGTTTTAATCATCCGCTTCTGCTTCCGGAATTGTCGGTTCAGTCGTTCTAACCTGTCAGATTAAAACAAGAAAATCGACAATTCCGAAGCAGAAGCGGATGATTAAAACGCACCTATTAAAAATATTGCGCCAAGATGTAGGCAACACGTAATAAGGGTTCAAAATGGCGGAGTTTTCTATCTCCTTTTAAAAGGCACTCAGAAAGCTGCGCAGTGCGACCATTCTCCGTATAGTAAAAGAAAATCAAAGTATGTGCTGCCGAAGCAAACTTTTTGAAACTTTTAGATAAATGTCAAATATTTTTTTGTCAGATAACACTTTTGAAGGTCTGAACAGTCATAAACTTGATTTTTCTGTTCATGATTTTACTTACAAATTTAAATTAATTGACAAAATACTGGCTGTTTTTTCATCATGTGCCGTATCATACAGGATGGGCCACCGGTAACGCCTCTGTCTGAAGAGCTAAAAGTATTTGATTTTTTTTAAATCTGTTTTCATAGTTAGATGTATATCAAAAAAGAAAACAATTTAAAAATAATTTCAATTATACAGTGTTCTCCAAGAAAGTGATACATATTAAAGTTTTTTAAATGGAACACCCTGTATGAATAACTCCTTGTCAAGCAGGACCCCAAAGACATTAATTGATGAAACCAATTCTGGAGAGTCGTTATTTTTATAATAAAAAGTATTTCTGAGGTTGGTACATCTGTAGAATCTCATCAATTTGCACTATGATATGTTTAGTTGCAGAGGGTTTGATTTACACCAAGATGCAAAACTATTAAGATCGAACTGTAGATATAAAACACAAAGAAATATCATTAAAAAGTAATATTAATAATACAATACAAAGTTGCGGACCCTGTGGAACACAACGCGTGCCACTGACTTGCAAATTAGAACAGGTTGTCCTTGGTTTGTAAGGTAGGAATTAATTCATCTGAGATAATTTGATGATATTCCAATACCGGCGAGTTTCTCAATCAAGAAATAATGACCAACTCTTTGGAAAGCTTTAGTCAGATCTTCATAAATAACATCTAGTTGATTTCCTCCTTTAATATAGGTAGTGAGAAATTCCTGGAAGACTGCAAGGTTTGAAGCTGTGGATCTACCTCTATATAGAATACATGTTGATTTTACTGTGAAAACAGATTTTAAAAAAATAAGGTAGGTTTGGCTCTACAGTAGAGTGGATATTTTTGTTGCATGATGTAATAATTACAAAAAGTTTTCTTTTGGATCACATATTACACATACCAATTTTTGTTTCAATCGCTTTATTTTTAGAGGGTCCGCCATACCCACTAATATTAGACGATGAGTTAAAAATTTCTGTATGACTGTATTCTTTACATGAAAATTTTAATAGTAGCAATAATTATACTAAGGTTAGTCGTAGCCACGGCCTTAAAGTTAACGTATTTTTACCTTAATTAATTGTTTTCAATCGAGACTCGCACTTAGTCCGTTCCTGTCGTAAGTAAAAGAGTGGGAGTTAGTAGACGCTTGGGCCGTTGCCACGGACCATTGGCTACTATTTTCGTTGAGAAAATCGTGTGTTTTATTTCCTGCTATTTACGTACTTGAGGTGAACCCAAACTTCATGTCCAATCTTTGGACCAGGCAAAGACTTTGTTGAACGCGTTTTGCTCACATATTTCGATGTAATGAAGTACTATATTAAAGTGCGTGATGAATTTATGCCTAATAATAATTGAAAAGACCCAAATTTTAACGAAATTTCTCAAATTGTAACAAAAGTTTAAAATATATAGAAAAAGGCTTCAATTCCAGTTGTAACTTTTATTCGTGCTTATCAAATGCTAAAAGAATACCGCAAGAAATATATAAACTTAAAAAAGACATCAAAAAGATTTATTTAAACACAAAGCAGAACTCTTTATAAGTGATGCGAAAGCGAAGCTTTTTAATTTAGCCTGCTTGTCATTGCAGAAAAAACGAAAAAATTCGTTAAATTGAACAAGCTTTTGTAAAAGATTGGAGAACTATCAGAAAAATAATTATTAGTAGTGTTGATTAAAAAACTACGATCAAATTATTGGCAAGAAAACAACGAAAGGTAAAAGAAAAAACGGTTTAACAAAAAAAAACTAAATTTTATCGACCAACCAAAGAGTTGTTTTAGAGAAAAAATACAGCATTTAGCATCATTAACTTCCAACGAAACTGCAACCTATCAGAGGAAGACCCTTCCCCTTCAACCTTAAAAGTACAAATGAGAACAACTTTATCAACTCTTACTAGGGAATACGATAGGGCATCAGTATCTGATCGTGCTGCTACTAAAATAGCGACAGCGGTTTTAACAGAATTAAAATTAATATCTACAAAGAATACTAGTAAAATTATAGATAGATCCAATATTCGAAAAGAGCTAGAAACATTTGGAGAATCGGTACAAAAAGAAGAAAAACCGCCAGTTTTGAAATTAGTTTACTTTGATGGGTAGAAAGACCGGACGTTGAAGATGGAAAATATTGACGACAGGGTTCATAAAAGAAGAACATTTAGTACTCATTAAAGAACCTTTATCCAAATATATAGGTCACGTTGTTCCCGATTCCAACACTGCAGTAAAATGTGCAGAAAGTATTATAGATTATTTGGCAGAATAATTCTATTTATCGTAGCTTATGGCTTTAGGATGTGATGGCACCCCTACCAATACGGATGCAAAAGGTGGAATAATTGACATTATGGAGTCGAGACTAGAACGATCACTTTACTGGTTTGTGTGCCAGTTATACGGAAACGAACTTCTTTGCAGCACTTATTTCAGAATTTAGATGGACAGACCACAGGCCCAAAAATTTTTAGTGGACCAGTTGGCATTTTATTATAGAAATGTGAATTCTTCCCTTTGATCAAATACAAATCTATTAAATCAAAGTATGTGATTAAAATAGAAGTAGATTTACCTTCGTTTGATGTTAAAGATCTAAGTACCGAACAAAGATACCTGTTGGAAATTTGTCAAACAGTTGTAAACGGCGTATGACCAACTAAACTAAATTAGCAAATAGATCCCCTGGAAAGCTAAACCATGCTCGCTGGTTAACATTTGCCAATCGCCTAATAAGATTAAATCTTTGAACTGAAAATCCATCACAACGTTTGGTAGTCTTAACATAATATTGTTACGCAGCACCCTTTCGCGTGCTGCGGTCGTCATAAGTAAAGGTACGAGTAAATGAAGATGATAGAATATTCCCGAAATATCTCGAAACGTCATTCCTTATCAAAGAAAAGTCCAGATTGTTCGAGAAGGTTTTAGAAGGTCGAGGCGAGCTATATAAGGCGACGACCTGACGTCAGAGTTCAGTTTTATGATAGACGTTAAACGTTAATGTTATCAGTTACAGTTATTGTATTAGTTGTTGTAAAAGTTTAGTTCAAATAAATTGTGATACCAAAAACCAGCGTAACAATATGTTGTGAACGTTTATGCACCAGTTTAGTTCACTATAAAGAAAAACAATTTATGCTCTGATGGTTCAAAAAATCTTTGGAAGCTTATTGAATATTCTAGAATTATAAAAAACGCGTAATTTTTTAAGATCGTGAATTAATTTAAGATCCTAGCATCGGTTGGGAGGTTGGGCTGGGATGTGGTGGAGATCGATAAGCAGTCACTTCCAAGTGGTGAGCTCTGGGTTACTTTGTTTTTATTTAAACAAAATTGCTACGTTGCCCCAAAGTTTGGGGTTGTAATGCAGCTCTTTTCACTTGAGTTAAGGGTGACTAGCTCAATTTACAATGATTGGAGAGATGGGATCGTGAAAACATAAACAAAACTATGATTTAAACTTTTAATACTCCAGCAGCTGATCAGCCGTCTAATTAGCAAAGTGGAACAAATCCAGCAAATGTATTATAACATTAAAATGACTTCGTTGGCGGTTTGGTACCAATCGTTCACAAGGTAAGTAAGTAGAAAGTGCATAAGAGCATAAATTTATTAATAATGAAAATTTACCTAAATTCTATACTATATACAATAAACTTACGTTATTTATCTATATTTTATTCCAGGCTCTACGAGAAACTAAATAAGCTATGCCAAAACAGCCAACAAAAGTAAGGGTAGACAAAATGCAATACCCACTTAGATTTTCTAAACTAAACAGTGATGTTATTAACTATATGTATAGAAAGAAGATGCAAGGGTAATGTTTTTAGCAATAATATATACAAGGAAGTTAAGCGTGGCTAAAATAGAGCTCAGGCAATTAAGTAGGCAATGGAACGTTCTTACTTGTTCTGTGGGTTTCCTGATGATATACTATCCAGAGGTTGTTCTCATCAGAGTTATCGATCGGTTACTAAGGGCTGGACCAACAAGCTAAGCAGGAAGCGGTGAATTATAGTACGGGTTACTTCCTCTACTGGAACCGCTAAGCCAAGCACTGACGATAGTGTGTCCAAATTAAATAATAGCTACTAAATACTGCAGAAACGGCACAAGAAGCTCTACAGAATGGATACAAACAAGAAGGCCTAAAATAGAGGGAATATTCTACATATAAACTAAAGAATAGTTGGTATGGACTTACCGTAGAAGTTAGATGGCCTTTGGAAGAAAAGTATTATTTCCACAACAAGGTGCTACCAATAATGATAAATATACTTTAAAGGTAAACTTTCTTTTTTTATTATTAGCCAAATAATCCAAATAAAATTCGTTAAATTTTCAGGTACCACATGGACTAAAGAAAGTTAATTGAAAAAGAACAGAACAGGAAGGAAGTTCTTCAGCCAGAATGACAATCTAGGGTTGCCAACAAATTACCATATTTTAGGACCAAATGACCTTGGCCTTGAACTTAAATTTGAATATATGAAAGTGAATGTAGATTTTAGCAAAGAAGAAGTAATTTGGAATTTGAACAATTGCAATTAGATTCATAAAAGAGAAGAGGGAAGGTCAAGGTCGACAATTTATGTCAAACTGTTTGTTTACATTCAGGCAGAGGTTAAAGAAAATTAATATATATAATTTGAACAATCTTGTGTCACAGCTTATACAATACAGCTCCACAACTCCGTGTCGGCGTCTTTGATCTGGCGGTCGAGAACCAAGCAAGACGGAATGGTGCTCTCTGTTAGATTAAAGGGAAAAGTCGGGCCCGGATTAAGCAATTTTTTTATTATTGAAAAAATTGAAAACCTTGACGTAATAAGGTTGGTTACATGCCATGTTAAGTAAGTTTTGGGAAATTAAATTTTTAATTTGTTTTAAATCTGTCAAATATAATTAAAAAAATTATTTAAATATAAATATTACGAAAAAAAGCACATCTTTCGGATTAGAGGTAAAATAATTTGTATGTGGCTATTAAAATCCTCGTTAACAAATGTTTTGAGCTAAAACAGTCACTTCACGACAAATTGTGACTTGGATCCTTTTTACACCAAGGGCTTCAATTGTTAAAGAAATGTGTCACGCTCGTGGATGCAAATCTATGGTATTTTGGAATTATAAAGAATTTGTGCTTTTATTTTAACAATATTGGTTGTATTTAGATGTATTCTTATTAATTGAAATACAGATTTGTAGAAGTAATACTTTAACAGTTTTTATTAATATAATATATTCAATTTTTATCTGACCATACCGAAGTAGGGAATTTTGAAACTTTATAGTAATGTGAAATTTGAATTACAATATTACACGATATTACATAATTAGTACTTATTTTAGGTAGGTACTAAATTTGTACTTGGAGAAAGTAATATCGATTTTTACAAGAAAACTTAAAAAGTAAATTAATTTAGTTCTTATTTCTGATGTAAAACTTAAACCAAGAAAACAAATAAATTGTAGTTTGTTCAACAAGGGTGGATATGATAGCCATATCACACAAAGACGAAGTTTGAGCACGACGTCGTAGGCGGAGTACTCAATCGTCTGATTGTGATATGAACAATCCACTCGATATGGTCAGTATATTTTTTCTACGACCCACTAACGAAAATCTACAAATTTAAAAAATTATTTTAGGTTATTTAGACAAAATAACTAATTTTAAAATAATTTACGAAATTGACTAATTTATAAAATAAAATAAACATGAAAAATTAATTAGTCCTCGGCCTAGATTCGATCCCGGGCTTTTCGCATGGAAGGCAGATGTTCTGTCCTCATCTTCACCGAAACTTTCAGGACTTTAGTTTTAATACTCGTAATTAAATTAGTATCATGTAGTTTGATTAAAATTTATTTTTTTTTTAAATGTGGACATAATAAAAACAAAAATGCTATTATTTATCGAGTCTACACAAAAATTTTAATGTATATTTAATATCAATAACTAAAATATATATTGACAATTAGTTTAACAGAATTATCTTTTATTTAAAAATTTTTAAATAATAGGAGTTGGGTGACCAAAATATGAAATGTGATTTGTAGATTTAATTTTGTTAAAGTGTTCTCACTACCTAAAATGGATATGAAATATATTCGTAGTTGAACGCAATAACATAATTTTTCGTTTTGTAGTATGTGCGTAGATTTGCTAATATCCATGCACAGATTACAAAACGAAAAAGTATGCTATTGCCTTCAATTGAACGAATATATTTCATATCCATTCTAGGTAGTGAGAACACTGCAAAAAAAATAAATTCGCCAATCACCGTTCATATTTTGATCAACCGACTGCTATTATTTTTAAAATTTTAAATAAATGACAATTCTGTCAAACTAATTGTCAGTATATTTTTTAGTTATTGAGTTTAAACATACAATAAAATAAGCTAGTCTTTTGGAAAACGTTAGCATGGATGACTAAAGGGTATTGGGTTAATTAATTCTTCCAAATTCTTCAAAATTATTTTAAAATATCTTTTCAATATTGAATATTAGTTCTATAAATTCATCATTTGACAGTTGCAGATTTCCAAATGTATCTGAATTGGCGTTATCATATGCCTTTTAAAAGCAATAAAAAGAAAAATCGTCTAATTCAACGTGATCTTTGTTATATTTAAGACAGGTATCGCAGGAGTGGATCCGCAAGGCTTTTATTAAAAGGTAACCACACACATATCTGATAAAATTTTTCTGTAGCAATTCGTCTTTACAATAATTTAGGGTGTTAATAATTTCATCATAAAATAAAATACATTTAAAAAACATACATTTTAATTTTCCAGGCAAAAACGTGACACCCTGTATATCCAAAGATATTTTTAAAATATGTAGGTATTTTTCAAATCCATATAACTTTTATTTAAAACTTTCTTGCGTGTCTACAACAAAATAATGAACAATAACGCACTAATGAGACACCCTGTATAAATTATATTTTTAACAATGAAAATTTCTTATAATGTAGTACTTATCGGTTTGGGTCCTTGGGAAAACTAAAGAATGTTTTCTTGCAGGTATAACCCTTATTAAAACAGCTTTTGACTGCACAAACTCATTCTACTCACAGCTAAAGAGTCACCAAAATAATAACAGTACCTTTAACTCAAACAAAATCAACGAAATTATAGGCTCCACGAAATTATACAATCAACGAAATTATACGCACGACTCAACACCTTGCCTAAGTACGCTTCTGAACGCCAAAACCGTCTTGTCCCTTCGAAGGCGGGGCTTAAGCGATGCGCGACGAAATCGACGCAAACCGTTGCCGCCAAGAGAGTGTTTTAGCTGCATAGTATAAGCTGTGCTTGTGTTTTCTTTAATCGACAGGTAAGCTTATTATTAAATTATTTAACTTTTATATAAATATTGCAATAATAAAATGCAAATCGTATCAAAGTAAGCGAGGAACTGCTTCGTAGAGTTAAGACTTTAATGAATTTTATTACTTTATTTATTATCTAAAGGTTTTATACTATTACACAACAAAAATGTAAAAACATGTTTTATTTCATCTTAAAGAAAATAAACTTTTTTACTTAAAATTCAATTTTTAAAACGCCCGGCTGACCCTCAAAAATATATGTTTTATTAATTGCAAAACTTTATTTTAAAGAAAATGCAACAAAGCAACTTTTTATAACTATTAGAAATCCGAAACAAAAAAGAATATTTTTTTTGCCTCTTTCGCTCCACCCTATTCTACAGACCGAGACGTTACCGGTGGCCTACCCTGTATAATTTTCTATCTTTGTATATTTAAATAAGCTTTTTTCGCTAATATATCAAAATTATAATTTAGATCTAACTCAGAATAAATTATCATTCTGATTTATCGAGGTACAAGTCGAAACAATCTATATTTTTGAGATATACCTAACTTAGAAAAATCGTTTCTTCTGACTTATAAGATATAAAAAGAATATTTGGTGGTCCTTCGTCTCTTCTTATCATTCTTCGAAAATATAAAACGTATGAGCTTATGTGAGCCTACCATATTTGAAATTTAATTTAATTAATAAAGTCACGCTGCGATCCACTTATTGTACTCGTATTGATCGTAGTAATCAGTTATTGTTCAACAAAACAATAGTGATCCATATTGTAAGTATAGTACAAATTTAGCGACCTTATTTTATCATCACTTAAAATCTTCTGAATTTAAATTATGAAAAATCTCAAAAGAATAATCCATTATGGACTATAAATCAGTCTAATTCACACTAGAAAACCCAGTTTTCCGTTTACGTAAAATCGTCTCCACTGAATGCAGCTTCTGACCCACAATCCCGACGCCGAAGACGACAACGACGCTACAAGTGGCGCCTCTCGGCGGCGTAATGCCGCACCAACCACCCTACTTGAAGTAATGTATACTTAAAAAGTCAGAAAAGTTAATTAATTATTTTAAACAGTTTGGAATGTGCTTGAGCACGATTTCCCTTTTGAATGATAATGTGAAAAGTTGGTGGAAAACTTTCCCGACTTTATTTATTAGATTTTCTTTTTAACTTTAACGTCGCTCTTAACAGCTGTTTTAAGGTTTGTTTACAAAAATTGTATTAGGAATTGTTGTGCGTGTGTGTACGGTAAATTCATAAATATTTTCATTTTAATACCAGGAAGCAAATGTAATTTTTATTTTACAACCAGAACGAAATGTAATATAAAGATTAATGCGTGCGTAAATATTTTTCTCTTACTTTTTAAACGGTCTTTTTAAATCAATTGGAAAATTTGCGACAGTAAAGTGAATATAAAATAATGTTTTTATCTGATTCATTAATTCTATTTCAATACTTGCACAAATATTTGTTTGTCAAATTTTATATCAATTAGTTTATGATTTTGTATTTTACAAATGTTTTGCAACGAAAAATAAACAAAAATTGTTTATGCAGCAAGTTGCCTAAAATTATTTGGATTATTTGGATGCGGGACTTTTTCTATAACATTTTAAAAGACCATAAGACTTAGGTCCTTATTTATGACAGCTCAACAAGATAGAACTTAAACTTGAGCCTGAATTTGGAAAAAGAAAGAGATAATATCAAGTAAAAATTAGACATCTTCATCATCATCATTGTATTTTAATTCTATATTCCTGTACTTTTCTCACTATCCTTGTTGGCCTTCCTCTTCGACTAGTCTGCTTCTGGTCTAGATTATCTCCACCTATAGGTACGTAAAAGAGATATCTGTATAAAGCAATAAGAGAAAGAGGTCTCCAAAATCTAGACATTCCATCGATTCTATATCAAGTTGAATATAGTGTATATTATAGGATAGGTATTATGAAGGAATAGTGTGCCCTATACAGCAATGCCTTGTTATAAATCTCCATCCATATCAGATGATACATTTCTTACAGATTTTGAAAATTTCTTAAATAATATACCAAGAAAGCTAGGAATGGATATATTTATTGGTGACATTAATATTAATATCCTTGATCCTTCACACCAAATAACAAATAGATATTTGGCAATGTTATCTTCCTTGGGATTTGTATCATATATTAATTCATACACCAGGGTTACTGTAGAAACGAAATCATGTATTGATCATATTTTTATAAAAAATAATATGCCAAATAAAAATTTCTCATTTAAATCGTTGGTAATTGACACTGATCTAACTGATCATTTTCCAATTTTTTTAAATATTACAACAAACGAAAGAAACTTAAACCATAATACATTAAACCAACATACAACACAATACACCGATATAGATAGATTTACAAAATTATTAGAAAATGTAAACTGGGACAACGTCATTTCTCTTAGCAATCCAATTTTGGCCTATCAGAAATTTATTGAAATAATATATTCTCTAAAAGAACAATGTAATATAACTATTAGGCATAATAATTATAAAAAAATAAAACCATGGATAAGTCAAGGCATCATCATGTCTATTTAACACAGGGATAAAATGAAAAAGCAAATATTAAAAACCAAAAACAACAATCTTCTAAGAGAATATAGGATATATCGTAACCAACTAAATAAAATATTAAATAAAGCTAAAAATGATTATTATACAATTCAAATTCAAAATGGTAACAATGATGTTAAAAAATATTCAAAATAGTTAAAGAAGCTTTAAATGAACACCGAAACAATAAAACAAACAATGATTTTAATATTCTCAACAATAATAAACAATTTACAAATGAAAAAGAAATGGCCAACTACTGCAATAACTATTTTTCCAAAAATTGGTATAGATATGGCAACTAAAATCAAATCTCTAGATGACTTCCTAATAAGATATCCACCTCTAATCAACTCAATGGCATTAAATCCTGTCAATAAAAATGAATTAATAGAACATATAAATTCGATAAAAAATAACAGTGCTCCTGGGATTGACGGAAATACATCTAGAATGTAGAATGTCACCGATACATATAATAGAGCCTCTAATGCACATTATAAACCTAATCTTCAACAGGTAAGATACCAGAAGAACTTAAAATATCAATTGTCAATCCAGTTTTTAAAAACAGATCCAAAAAAGATGTGTCAAATTATATACAGACCAATAAGTGATTACAAATTTTGCAAAAATTTTTAAAAATGTTTAAAAAAGACTATACGAATATCTAATTGATAAAAAGATTTTTTCTACACCCGTATTATAATAATGCACTTATATGCCCATAATCCGTTTCATAATGATACCCATTATGATACAGATTTTTCATTACGATACAGATTTTTAATCAATAGAAACCTACAATTTTTCAATCAAGCATGCTGTTTGACGTTTGTCCTAGGTTCCTATGTAATTATTTTAGTTGTCAAAACGTATTAAATTTTCGTAGGTAGCTAAACTTCGATAATTATAATATTAAAATGTCTGATATTGGCGATATCGGAGAAAGCAGAAAATACAGTACAAAATATTTTACCGCAAAAATCTAGGGAAATACCAATACCTGAAGTAATACCATTAATTACAATTTTGTAGAATTTTTTATAGAAATACGAGTAATTACTGTTATTGTGTTCAATACCAATATAAATATAATATTTATAGGTCTTGATTATTTATCGGGTGTATAAAAAATAGCGTATGCAACTCTCATGTAATGGTTATTAAAACACTCGCATAAACCATACGAAACTCGCCTTTGGCTCGTTTCGTATCCCGGTTAATGCTCGTGTATTAATAACCATCATTACATGATCGTTGCATAATATACTATTAAATGTTAAACAGTTCGGGTTCCAAAAAGGTGTTAGCACTTGTGATGCCATGTATGAAATAATATCCAATATAAAAAACAGACTTGAGAATGAAAATAAAAATATAAGTGTTTTTATCGACTTCGCGAAAGCTTTTGACACTGTTCCTCACAAGCAACTACTAAATGTTCTTGAACATTATGGCATTCGAGGATTGGTTTTAAACCTTTTTGAAAACTACCTACACGAGAGAACACAGAGTGAAAATTAGAAATGAATTTAGTAATCCTGTTAAAATTCAAATAGGTGTGCCACAAGGAACTGTCCTTGGTCTAATTCTTTTTATCATCTATATCAACTCTCTTTTAAACTTAGATATAAATGGTATAGCAATATCCTATGCAGATAACACCGTATTAATGTTTGAAGGTAAAACCTGGGAGGCTGTAAAATCAAAAGTGATTAAAGGGGTAGGAATTATGAACGACTGGTTGGATAATAATAAACTATCTTTAAATATATCGAAGACAGTATATATGGCATTCTAACTCACAGATGCTAACAGGCCTAACTTCAAACAGATTTGTATTGAAGAATCCAAATTCATCATCAAAGAAGTGGAAAATGCCAAATATTTGTGAATAATAGTTGACAAAAATCTTAAATGGACTGATCATGTTCAGTACTTAACAAACAAAATAAGAAAACATATATAAATTTTATTTAATTCGTAACATTCTAAATAAAAAGTTATTACACTTGATATATATTGTTCTCATTGAATCCTTAGATATGGCATAATTGAAAGGGGTGGTATATATGACAATGCCCTACATCCTTTAAGTATCATTCAAAATTATATCTTAAAGATAATAAATCATAAAACCCTCTTATACAACGAATCCACTCCAAACGTAAGATCACTATACTTTCACTCTAGCTGTATGTTCTATTTCAAACTGAAAAATAAAAATTTTGTAAATAAAAACCTTTTCTAAAGCGATCAGAAAATTTATATTTGATAAATATTTATACCTCTCAAATTTGTTATAAATACCTAGTCTTACATATTTATGTCCTTTTAATCATCAAATGTTTAGTTTATAGGTATTGTTAATTTTATGTAGTTCTAATCTATTTCTATTGCACATACAGATGTTTTTGCATCTAGGTGCATATTTTAAGAATAATTTCTCATTGTAAATTTATTTGATTTTGTATTATAAAATGTTTATTCTTCTTCTTAAAATAAAAAAAAACACACAAAGGAATGTTCAAGGAAGCAGATACCATTAAAATCTAGTATAGATCAATAAGATTAGGTGTTATCGGTATAGTTATTTATCAAACGTATTACTAATATTCAAAATTTACAGAATCTGAAAAAAAAAAGACTTCCCTAGAAGAAGAAAAATATCTGCCTTGTACCTTCAATACCTTTAGAGAAAAAAAATATCATTAATTTAGTAAATGAGAAAAAAGTGTAATAGTTTTTGCAAATGGTTAAAATAAAAATGTCAGTAAAAGCAAACAAATCTAAAACAATAATAATACATATAATAAGATATGTGATTTAATAAATTTATCGGAATACTCTTTTTAATAAACTTATATATTAAGTAACTAGAGTGGTTATTTTTTGTGAAATAGAAAATAAATTTTCAAATACTAGATCCTTTATTAGATAGCTCTTTATCAATTTATACAGAAACTATGATGCAATCACCTTTTAATTCTCATGAACATTTATAATTATCTAATAAATACCTAAAGATTGAAAATACATCAAAATGCATTTTTTTTGTATAGAATAAGTGAATATTTTTTGACCATCCCTGTAAATTCTAATATGTATAACGACACGAAAAATTTTAATCAGGCTGTACCTGTGTTAAGTCCACCAGCTTGTAGGTACCAAGATAAGATTATCATACAAACATTGATAACCTAGGAAAATAAAGATAAGGTCTAAATGTAACCATAGGAGAATAATATACTGTCCACAAACACTGCCTGTGAGAAAATAAAATAATAAAATATGAGATCAACGGAATAACAGCCGAAATGAAATCATTGGCGTTGATGCTTTTAAGAACATTTTTACTGGCTAAAATAAATGTTTACCAAATTTGAAACCATAAAAAAAAATGATTTTAAAGCTATATTCAAATAATGACTCATTATTAATCCCTTATATTTTGATATCTTTTTACAATATCATTATTAAAATTTTCACATAGTAGTCTGTGAAGAGTATTATAGGTTTACTTTGTCCGTCCGATGTCACGTTTTTTGTACGCACGAAAAAATGAAAAATGATTGACTTGAAAATTTCAGGAAAAATCAAGCTTTATAAAGGGATGAAGCCTAATGATTTTGAAAAATCTGAATAAAAATGGGGAGTGAAGGAAGAAGAAAATAAAAAAAAAATCATAAATTAGAAACGAAAAGCGATATCAGCATGAAATTTTTAATAAAAAGAAGCTCTATTAGAAGATGAAGCCAGTTGATTCTAAAAAAATCTGAATAAATTGGGTTAACGGGGGGGGGGGGGGGGGGGGGTTAAAATATTAAAAACAATTCTAATTCTAAAATGAATAATGATATCCATGGTGATAAAAATTAAGCTCTCTATAAGGGGCCAAAGCCTATTAATTTAAAATAAATTAAGCTCTATGAGGAGTTGAAACCTATTGATTTTGATAAATAATTCAATAAAAAAGGGGGATTAAGGGAGGTTTAAATATTTAAAAAAATCCCAACTCTTAAAGGAACAATAATATCAACTAGAAATGTTTGATAAAAATCAAGCTCTCTATAAGGGGACACAGCCTATTGATGTAGAAAATATCTGAACATGGTGGGGATCAAGTGGGATTGAAATAAAAAAAATAGAAATCAAAACGAAAAGAGATAGCAACATCAACATCAACATGTTTAGTAAATATCAAGCTCTATAAGGGAATAAATAAATAAATAAATAAATAAATAAATAAAGAAAAAAATGATAAGGGGACTTGAAATGCTAAAAAATCTCCCAACTCAGAAACAAAAAACGATATAAAATTAAAATCTTCAGAAAAAAAACAAGCTTTATAAGAGGACGGCCCCTATTGATTCTGAAAAAAAATCTTTTTGAAAATGGGGGTAAAGGAGGTCTGTGAAAAGTATAATATAGAATTCCAAGCATTATATATATTTATTCTAGTTCTGTATCTGTAACGTGTGGAGGGTGAGTTAACCTACGGCACTTAGGCCTCACTAGGCCCATTGTACATCCTTCTAATTAGACAGGCACATCCTAGCTCGGTTTCTTCATTCTAGTTATAATCTGGTGCGCTTTGCCGCAGGTTATGCATTCCAACACTTTATTTTGTATCTCTTTCAATATCGCTTGATAGTGTAAAATTTTGCACCTTTGCATCTCGTCTCACTTTGCTTTAACTCCTCTGCTTCTTTGCTTGGGACTCTCAGATTCGCTTGCCTTTGCCGTACTGCCTTTAGCTTCCGACGCGCCATAATCTTTTAGAGTAGGTATGACATAAAAGGTTTGTTCCAACAACAATCTTGGGACCATACATAAACCAGTCTACAACTTAGATTGTCGACGACTGATAGTCAACGATCTGTCCACGACCTGTCGAAGATTGGGACCAGATTCGGAACTTGGAACACATTTTTGTGTTGTCAGACACTCTGTTAATAACGTCAAAGTCAAAGCCAATTTAACAAATATTTAATTTTGAATTTGGAAAAAAAAATATAAAATTTTGTTTATTCGATTGGTTAGTACATTAAACTTTATTTGTTTCAGTTTTGTGATATATTTAAGTCAGAATAATAGTCCTTTACATTTCACTTCACTTCATTACTCATTATTAATAAGTCAACAGACACGTATTCGCTCAGTGCGAAGTTATGGTAGGAAAAGAAAAAGCGATACTAGCGCTAGCTGCGGATAATTCATGCATTTTAGGGCGATATTTTGTAATTTTGGCATATCAAATACACGTATACATTTTACTATTTTTTTCAAAGAAGTAGGTAAAAACAACAGAATGAGCAACCGGAGTTGCTGTATTGAAAATTGTAAAAATACTAGCAAAAAAACAGTGTAAATTATAAAAATTTCAAGAGCAAAGTGGAAATTAAATCAATGTAGTAAATGAATAGGTGTAAAATAAGAAGAAAAATTACTTTTATTTTTGTAATAAAAACAGTAATACTGGAAATAGTTAATATCAGAAACATGAAAGGTTTTAAATAAACAATAAATTATCATTTTACTAAGTTCATTATCCCTCTAATCCTAATGTTCAGCATGAACTAGATTTTTGCCTTTAATTATTGTATGTGGCTGGAATGCAATTTTGTGACTTACTGATAGGAAACCAGTTTTAATCATTCATTGTATGAAAATATAAATAACAATTCTTTTGTTTATACATTTTAACTTCACGCTATTATTTAATGGTATTTTTTTATTTCGACAAAATTGGTTAATTCTTCAAAGATAACTTATTAGACTCATACATTTTCCCGTAAATCTGTTGACTGCCTATATTTTTTTATTGATTTTTATTAATTATATTTACTTTTTTTTTATTTAACCGATAATATATATATAATATATAATAATATATAATAATAATAAATTAATGTTTTACTTGTTTTACAAATCCATAAACTTTTATTAAAACTAACATATATACTTTTTAATTACGAATTCTATTAAAAATTATATTGTCAGTATACGCAAAAATATTCCATTAGTACCTAAATGAATTGGCGCTGCTGTCACGCACGGAGCGAATACAATAATAGACTATAAATAATGATGAAGAATAAAAACAAAATTGCGATCGATAATACTAAATAATCCTTGCATCAAGGCTTCGATCGATGCTATCAAAACAAATATATTCAAAACAATTTCAGAGTTGGTCGTTTTGCGCATTCTTGACAATTCGTTCATATTTAGACCCAGGAACTGATTTGACAGTACAGAAACTGGTTTGTAATTAGGTTTGGGTATGTTGGAGCACTAGGTTTGTGTACAGTTTTGAGTCCAAAGCTTGTGGAACACCATTTCAAGACTGCGCAGAATCCCAACAGTACGTAAACCGTTTTGTTATTGTGTTGGAACAAACCTAAAGTAAATTTTTAATATAATAATATAGTAGCCTAACGATTATGTTCAAAATTTTGGGAATAATTAGAAAAGTTTAAAGAAAATTACGATATAAAATACACGTAATAGTAAAACAATACGATTCTTTGTAACTTTAATAAATCAATAATAGTGTAACATGAGTGAATATAATGGCAATACGGCGTCGTGCTCAGTCGTCTAAGTGCGATATGGATAATCTACCTGAGTTGTACAGTATTTTTTTTCTACGAACCACTAACGAAAATCTACAAATATTAAAAATGATTTTAGGTTATTAAGATAAAACAATTAATTTGAAAATAAATTAACTTTTACTTATTTATAAAATAAAACAAACAAGGACAAAAGAAAAAAATGGTTTATTTATAATATGTCTCCACCCTAGATTTGATCCCATGCCTTTCGAGATTTTGAAATCAGTTTTTTAAAATTAGTTTTAATCTTGTTTTTGCAGTGTTCTCAGTACCTACTATCGTTTTGTAGTCTTTGCGTAGGTAAGCTAATATCCATGTGGGTGTAAAAAAATAAATTTTGGGGTTATCATTATTGGGTATTTAGTACATTATTATTTAAAATTAATTAATTTTTTTAGTAGATACTTTATTTATAGATTAATTTTGTTAACATATGGTAGCTAAAAATAATTCTTCAATTCTATTTAAATATTTCTTCTTACCATCATTGAAAAATTAAATTTGACTTGAATGATTTTTTGTGCTATTTAGAATGAGTTTTTTGGAAATTACTTTTTTAAGAAAAACATAATAATATAATTTATCTAAGCCTGATAGTAATTTTCTATAATCCGGTTACCTTAAATATAGTACAGTCATTGGGAAAGTAACTGACTTCAAAGACGAATATTAATAACAGTGCAGCAGCAATAGTAATTGAAGTTTCATGAATGGATAATAATAAAAAAATTAACCACAATTCTTTGTATAAACTTCCAAAAAAGAGCTACTTATTCTGCGGATCAATACTGGAACAGTATTAACTTCCTCTTCCATTCTTTCTTCAGCAGCTGTACCAATTTTGAGAGGTACCAACTTTAGTATTCTATTTCTATTTATGCAATATGCATTTTATCCAACAATAAAATCCAGCAGTTTTTTATATTTCACTGCATTGTATAAAGAGGTCAAATATTTTGTATTTTACAATCAGATATCTTCAAACTCTTTAACGCAAAAGGTCACTATAGAAAGGTTACTACTTTCAAAATAGCTGCATGGAATACACATATTACGAGGTAATCTTTGCTTCATGTCATTTAATGACACCCTCTTATTAATAATATGTTCAATCAATTATATTCCTATTCTTCTTAAATACGGAATCTCGGTATCTGAACTTTGAACTTGTCAATTTTGCAATAGCCTGTCCCCAATTCTACTACAGCAGCGATTTAATTTAATCTTCCATCAACCTGTGACGTGCCCAGTAAAACCACATCATTAGCATACATTAATCTTCATGATGGCCTATTATAGTATCAATCATAGAATTCTAATAATTTTGAAATTTTTCTCGAATTTCACTGTTCTTACATTATTAAACTGGTGATAGTATATTGTTAAACGAACAAAAAGTAGTATTCATTTCTTAAAAGTATTATATTTACAGTATAAACCGCAGGAAAATTCTGTAAAGAATCCTAGTAGGGTTAAAAACTAAGAAACATTTTTTCCCCCCGTAGGAAGGGCCTCAGTAATTATTTCATATAGATAATATTGGGATATGTTTGGGGATTTACAGAGAATTTATTCACAATATATGCATTTTAGCCGAACCAACAACGAGATCAAGAATCCATATTTTTGTACTTCTACAGACTTGATTATAAGAAACAAGGTCTGGGGAAAATTTTTAATGAAAAATTATTTTCCATTTCATTATCTTTGCTTTTTTGACTAGTTTCTGCAGTCGTGGATTTAGGGGGGTAAACAGGGTACCTCAGGGGTGTCTCAGGCATTTTTGAGGCTTAGATGACAAACTTTATCGGGCAATTTTGAGGTGCAATTAATTTTAATATAAATATACTATTTGTTTCGATATCTGGCAATAAAAAACATCATTATCACTAATGATAATGTTTAAAATCGAGCCGCCCGTACTCCGCGACTATTATTTTGTTGAGAGTCATGATGATTCAATCTACAATTTGTTGCCTAATGCAATTTAAGTGTATAGCGTGAAGTTTATACAAAAATACAAATACGAATAGCTGAAAACATCCTCCTGGATCCGCGTCTGCAGAAATTAGGAAAAAACAAAGATAATAACATGGAAAATAGTTTTTATAGAATACTTTCTTTAGACTCTAGAAACTGTATATGTGCAAAATTAGAATAAGTTGAAATTATTAAGAACATCTAAGTTTTTGGGCGATAAAATTTACTTTAAAAAAGTAAAATAAGATATGTGATTATGACTGTCATGATTAGTAGCCGCAATTAATAATTAATTTTTGTTTTTATGATAATTTTGATAGGGTAGGGTAGAAAGTAGAAGCAAAGCGATTTGTCAGTTTTGTTTCTATTGCAGCTTCGTCGTTCTTCAAAATTTATCATGTACTTTCTAACGGCTTTATTTTGCCACATTTTACCTTAAATAATTGCAAAAAATAAAATATCAGACCTTATAGATTCACAAAACTGTGAATTGGGGCATTTTATTTATAAAGGAGTTCTGTTATCATACTAGAAGGGTTATGTTTGTCACAATTCTTCTTTTCTGGTACCCATCACAGAAGTTGGTAGAATCTGGTCCATCTTAGCACCACCAAAAATCTGCTTACCAGTACAATATTTTTAAAATTTAAAACAGTAGATTTTGCCAAGAAATTAAGAGAGAGACAAAACTGATTCTCTTATCTTTGGACTTTTTGATGTGAATGGTCACATTGTTGCAATTTGCGGATATTTCCAAAAATCTTTAAATTTTTAAATATATTTTACTTCGGTTTGTTATACAGCCGAAGAATCTCTTTATGAGGATATTTGTTTAAAAAATTTAAAAGATAATAGATATTATTTCTTACCTTTTTAAGGTCATCCACCATCCAAGGTAGGTCAAACTAACAATTTCTGCTATTTTCTTCTTTTAATATTCTTTATACTAGAGTCCTAACAATGTATTTTCTCTTTGTAGACCTTTTTATCCAGACAGCACAAGTCAATCCATTGGATGTCCATCGGAAGTCCATTCATGGACATATCGGCTGTCCAAAGAACGTCCAGCATTTTACCGAAGGACATCCAATGGACATCCACTGGACTATACAAATGTCCCACTCCTGGACGTCCATTTGGACTCCATGAAAGGTCCATAGATGGACTCTTTTTGTATTGCTTTTGGACAATTTATGGACATCTATATTAATATGAAATAAAATAATTGCAACTATGGACTTTTATTATCAAAAATAATATCAAGAATGTATTAGTTTTATACGCACTCCTCTCTGTTGATTTTCTCAGCCATTTTTTTAAGGCTATTTCGCTTATTTTTTAAGCAGCACCATTGTCTCTCTCAGCAGCAGCTAAAAAAAGACTACATTTTATACGAATATTGAGTCTTAAATCAATCGTTTAATACACGCCTGATCAGGCAAAACTGATAGTTAAAAATGTAAAACTTTTAGATAAAATGTTATTAACTAATATTAAAATATGCATTGACTAATGTACTTTACCTCTATACTTACACATAAACAAAAAACTGCTCATTATTTCTTTAAATTACCATCATACCATCATATTATGCGAATTGTTTTGAGAGGATATTAGAAATTATGGAAATAAAACATCTTTTCATAAGTTCGTCATATCCTTGGCCCTGGTTTAGGTAACTGCTGAATCTAAAATTGCAATGTATTTCTGAACATTAAAGAGAAATAACTTATGAAACCACTTTCAATGCATTATTTTTTAAACTTTACAAAACGATTCTATTTTATTTAATAAAAGTAAAACTTACAGCTTCTTTAAAAATATTTGTATCTTCTAAATAGCCTCTTCTGCTAACGTCTCATGCCATACAAATAGAAACTTGAATTTTTTCTTCTCCTTTGAAAGTTTTCTCACCTCTTAGTTACAATAATAATTGTGTTGACATCATCTCGAATTTGCAGCATATTAGTTAGCTTTTAGTAAAGCCATTTTCTTAAATAGGTAGGTAAATCGTTTGACAAAAGGTCTAAAAGAAAGGGATTCTTTGAATGTAAATCGAAAATCTAAAGTTTAAAACATAATTGATAGGTTATATTAGTTTAAAACAAACGATTTGCTTCTTAATTTTTGGATTTTTAAATAATTTAATGTTAATTATACTTATTTTCTTACCAGATAAACATTATCTATCGGCTACATGTGGGATGTTTTCTTCTTAACCTCTTTCTTCTTTTCTTCTTCGAGTCTGGTATGAATGGCCTTTTACTTTTTTATCTTGTCAACAGATGCGTTAGGAGAGGAAAATTAATTGATTTAATTAAATTAAAACGTTGTAAATAATTAAATTATACAAGCAGAATTATAATAATTTATTATAAGTTAGTCATTTTTATAGTGTCCATCATGGACATTTATTGGACATCCATTGGACGTCTCAAAGGGTATATGGTTAACAGAAAACAGATGTCCAATGGACATCCATATAAAGTTCATGGGCATCCAGGACATTATTTGGACAAAATATGGACGTCCAATGGACGTCGTGTGCTGTCTGGGTAGTTACAATTTGTACCTTTACTTGCTTGCTAAAAATATCTACTCGGCTTTAAGCCTATGGTGAAAGGTATTTTGGGCTCCTGCATGTACACCTGCTTCCATATACCCATCCCCCAGTATGCACCGCTTTAAGATCCTGTAGGATGAATACGAAGCTACTACCTACCTGCTTCGACCTTAGACCTACTCTGGCCAAGTGAATGAAGAACTTCTAGGACCGATTTGTGTCTATTTTTAATGATAAACTTAGGGATAATAGGTTATATCTTTCTGTAGTCATATTCAGGGGTTTTGAACAACTTTTTCAACCACGACTTTGTTCCCTGGAGTTGGATCAAACAGCTAAAGGGACAACACAAGTAAATTAACTCCTTTTCATGTATTAATTTGGTTGATTCCCTCTGCTTTAAGCAATAATTTCCTTTGGGTAACAGGTCCGAGATAACTGTAAAAAGTTGCATTGTAAATATTTAGATAATTTAATCGCTTGACTTACTATATAATGTAAACCATACAGTATATACAGGGTGGGCCACTTAAAAGTTCCACCCCCCCCTTATTTTCGTTATTCATTGAGATATCGGAATAATTTTTCTTTTGTTTGAAAGACTGGAACAAATACTTTCTTATGACGGATACAATTATTCTGTGACGTCATGGCTTACTTTCGGTTTTTTTTTGAAAATAACAGAAAGTCGCAATTTATTTTCTATTTTTAAATCGAAACCCACTTTTTTTATTGTAAATTTGAATTTCTGGGACATTTTTGTATAATAATCGTGTATTTAAAATTTTCTGGTAGCTGTCAAAACGGCTGCCATATTGGATAATATTTCTTCTAAACAAGTAACTATTAATTCGTTTTTGGGAAAAAATAAAGGGATGTATGTTAAATTTTTAAAACTTTAAATTCCCTTTGAGACCCATTTACAGTATACCAGTGGCGTATCTAAGCATTTTCATTAATAGCAAACCGTTTAATAATTCCATCCGCTGTTATCTTCGTTGTTAATTAAGATATCGAAATGAAAACTTTTTTGTTTAAAAGCTTATAACAAATACTTTCATATACTGGATCCAATCGATCTGTGACGTCATGGCCTACTTCCGATTTTTCCGGATATAACTGAAAATTGCAATTTATTTTTTATTTTAAAATCGAAACCCGTTTTTTATTGAAAATTTAAATTTTTGGGACATTTTTGGATAAGAAGCGTGTATTGAAATATTTCTGTAAGCTGTCAAAATGACCGCCATATTGAATAATATTTTTTCAAAACATGTTACTATTAATTCGTTTATGGAAAAAAATATGGGATTGTATGATCTTTATAAAATCATTGTAAGCTTCAAAATTCCTATTGAGACCCACTTGCAGTACACCAGTGGCGTATCTAAGCATTTTCATTATTAGCAAACAGTTTTAATAATTCCATCCGCTTTTATCTTCGTTGTTAATTGAGATATTGGAACGAAAACTTTTTTTGTTTAAAATCCTAAAACAATTACTATCATTTACTGGATTTAATTGGTCGGTTAGATCATGGTTTACTTCCAGTTTTTTTTTAATAACAGAAAATCGCATTTTTTTTTAATTTTTAAATAGAAACCCCCTTTTTTATTGAAAATTTTAGTTTCAGGGACATTTATAGATAAGAACCGTGTATTAAAAATTTTCTGTCAGCTGTCAAAATGACCGTCATATTGGAAAATATTTTTTTTAATATGTTGCTGTTAGTTCGTTTATGGAAAATAATATGTGAACGTATAAAATCTTTGTAAGCTTCTTAGTTCCCATTGAGACCCATTTATAGTATACCGGTGGCGTATCTAAGATTTTTGTTATTTCTTAAGCATATCTGTCATCGAATTGAATTTATACGATTTCAGCGCTTGCAACCACTACATCAGTCAACTACTGATAATTCAAATAACAAAAAATAGTTATTTATACATATAATAATAAGTGGCCTTCAAAAAAGGCCTTTACATACGAATTGCATACAATATACTACCGTACTAAGATTAGAAATACAGAGGTTACTTTACTCATTAGTGCGTAAACTGTTTTACTTTAGGCACTAGCGCGTAAAGAAAATTTGAAATAAAATTTGTCATTTGTCATGTCTTGTTTACGCACTAGTGCGTAAAAATTTTTACTTTACGCACTAGTGAAAAAAGTAAAACTTTATGCACTCTTTAAATTTAAAAAATGTTTATTTTTATTTTAAATTTTAATTTTCAATAAAAATAAATTGCGATTTTCTGTTACTTCCGGAAAAACCGGAAGTAAGCCGTGACGTCACAGAATAATTGAATCCTTCATAAGAAAGAATTTGTTCCACTCTTTCAAACAAAAAAAAAATTATTCCGATATGTCAATGAATAACGAGAATAAGGGGGGGAGGTGGAACTTTTAGGTGGCCCACCCTGATACTTTATCGGTAAATAAAATTAACATTTTAAGTTCTTCCAAAAAGCACATTTTAATTTAATAATTAAACATAACCTATTAATTCTTCTAATCCCAATATGTTAAAAAGATAATAAATCATTGATGTAAAATACACTGGACTGAGAAAATTTCTACCCCTTATCAGCCACTTGCACCGGCCTTGTATATATAAAAGGATTTGGTATTTTATATCAATTTGTACTTTTTTTAATTTATTCTATCACCTCAGCAATAAAAATTCTTTACAGCTGTACAATCAGATAATTATTGTTTTAATAGAACCCCGTAACTTTCTCGTAATAGATTCCCACTGGAATCTATGTAACAACTTTTTGTATGAATTTTTGATAAATCGGATGAATAAATTATACAGTTTTTGATGCGTATCACCCCCTCATAAAAATCTTGTACCGCCATTGAGTTTCTGAGTTGCAATATAAATTTTTAGAAAATGACTAACATGTAGGTAAACAAATGAATTAATGTTTTTGTCATAAAATATATAGTTATAAAATTTTAGCAGGTGATAGCACGAATATTAGACTGGAAGAAATTGGTACAAACTTTAAAATACCATGCGTTTTTTTTTTTAATATTCTTTGGTAAGTTTGTACGAAAATATTTCGATATATTCATACAACACGAATTCATCGATAATTAACAATACGTGTAATGAACTGAACAAAACAAACAAACCGGTGTTTTCCCCACATTTCCAAATCAAAAAGTGCACACGTACCAAGAATGAACACAAGTGTTAATATTGCATATACACATTTTACCGGATCCGTCCGGAATATCACATCCTGGAGGCCAGCGGGCAAAATCTACCCCCACTCCTGCATATACGTGGAAACGGCGCGGCGCAACATCCCCTACCTCGCAGGGTGCTTTAGGACCGCTGGCTAGTGAGTAGCCACGACGGTGCCCGATTCGCACCGACAGGAACCGAGCAGGAGACGGACGACACTCGCCTGAATCGCGCTTGGCCGTGGAAGTCGTGGAACACACGCGCTTGGACCGGTGCGGTGACCACACAGCTTCACGGGTCCAGAGTAAACTTGATCCCTTTGGTCAATCGCACACGAGACCTTTTCGAAAATCGCGATATACATATTTCAATTATGACTAAATATAATTTTATGTTGGACTATTGTTGATTTTTTTATTATTAATTTGTGTTTTTATTTTAATTCACGTGGTTGTTGACACTTTGTGACTTATTGGTGATAATGATTTAGTGAAAGGATTTTTTTTTAATTTTCGAGAATGAAGGACAATTTTTAGTGCTAGCCGGACTCGAAGCCCAAACATTTTCAAAATGAGAATTAAAATGCCAGCGGTCAGAATCGCACAAGGTAAGTAATTTTTTGAATGTTTGCTCGTTTATTAATCTTCAAAAACATCTAAATACCTTTTGAAATATAAATTAATGCGTCAGTTATCTACCTCAATTTTTTATTATCACTTTATCATCCGTTACAAAGATGAACATAAAAATTAATTTAGTGAGTTTATCTACAAAATATTCCTGATAAAGTCAACGTCATACGCTAAAAATGCAGTGGATTATTTATTATCTACGGAATATTACAAGATTTTCTTAATTTTTAGTTAATATTTTTTAGGATAAACATCTTACAATAACCCTGGATATTTTAATGAAAAAACAAAAACAAACTTCTGGTATGCTTAAAATTGTTGTCATTGCATGAAAAATTTATATACTTATTAATACCGGACCACTTTTATTCGTCCTTTATAAGATCCATTCCTGCAATTTGCAGGATTCTTAAATCTAGTCATACTTTTATATGTACCTACGTTATTTCATTTCAATTTTGTTCCAGTGTTCCTATATTTTTCAAAAAACATGAATTTATATTTAATAGAATCCTTTTTGATTTTGCAGGAATTTATTGAAAAATTTGTTACCTACAATAATTGTTGAAGATTGGCATTTTTTGCAAGTACAAGTGTATTATGTTTTTGAAGAAGGCTAGAAGTTTATTGTTTTATTATTGTATTATGTGTTATTGTATGTTTCTTTAATATTTTGATTACATTATAAAGTAAAATTTGTGTAATTTCTATTTTGTTTTATCTCAAAATTAGATGAAAATTAAATTGTCAAGTATTTATAAATGAGGTCATTTTAAGTAGGTAATTTCATCTATGAAAACTCAATGTTTATTGTTTTCTACAAGCTAAGAAGAAAACTGAATGAATGAAACTATTTTTGATCAAAAAGCCGCATATTCTTAAGTCAAAATTATATTATATCTAATTTTCAGACAAATTTTTCATGTAAATATTTTTGTTAAATAAAAAATGTTTATGAAATATTCAAATTTGTTTTTGTAGCATTTTTGAAACTCTAAAAACAAGCATTTTTGGCAATATCGATAAAGAATTTTAACTAAATTTGAATGACATTTTTAATGTTTACATATTTGTATGATTAATTTGTTTTACATCTAGAATTGTTTAAAATACATATTTAATACCTGAATAATTAAAAAAATATATGAATAGGAAACGTTTAGGTACTACCAGGTAGTAACAGGTAGATATTTAGAACAATTACTTAAACATGATCATTGTGGCATTTTTTTAATTCTTTAAAAAGATCTGTAGAACACTTGTTGCGGTGTCATTTTAATTAATAATATACGGCAAAAGTTTTTATTTAAATACTAATTGGCAGTATAAAAAATAATTAGAACATAGAAATGTAATCTGTTTTTGTTATTACGCATACAATTACATTTTTGCGAGTACCTGCTATTAAAGATAAAGATATGGGTGGCAAAAATAGTATTAATAAATATACAGGGTATTTCATTAGCAAACGGCACAAATTTAAAGAGATATTCCTTGGGTTAAAATAATAAGTTTCTACGAAAGTTTTTTAAAAAATAGATTTTTAATTACTATCTAAAAAATGCTTAAACCGATTTCATTGAAATTTGTATTCCTTAATAATTATATGGGCTGTCGTTTAGACTAATTATTAGAGTTGATCCAGAAATTCCAGGGTCGTACCCACGGAACAGATCGTTCGGAATTGTGTGCAAAAATAATAAGACCCAATAGATTTTGCAATTTTCATAACTATAATGAGCAATGCAACTTAAAATATAACTTTTTTCTCCTATATTATTATGACGTGAGCTTATAGAAAACACTAATGAGAAAATCTTATATATTTTGACAATGAATTAATATAGCAATATCATTAATATCTAATATGAATCTACCTACCTTTTTAACATAATTATAAGTCAGGAAAGAAAATTTGTATTTTGTTAAAAATTTTCATTAAAATAGTAAAGCACCATCTTCAGCGCTTACTGTCAAGTAAAACACATCCACTAATATAGGTTGTCTTGATTTTTATGATGGTGGGTGGGGTTTTCCAGGTTTTCCTAACCTGTAAGTCAAATGACACCATCAGTCATCTTTGAGTCGCCCCGGAGCGACACGGCAAATAATAACTGACAAGCTTAGCTTTTGTTCAGTCGTATTTAATAAATTGTTAAACATTTTTGTTAATTTGTTTAAATTTTTAGTTTTAGACATTTTTATTTAACCATTTTCGTCAAGGCGAGGTGGCTCTTGCAAATGTCACCTGATGACAACGATATGACAAAGTGGAGATATTTTGCTTGACAGTAAGCATTGAAGAAGGCTTAATGCCGAAGGCGCTTGCTATTTTAATCAATGTTTGTACTATGAAGACTAAAGATAAGGAGACGAATCGGCATACTCAAAATACGGTCCCAAAAAACGCATGCTAATTGAGCTTCTAGAATTAACCGCATGGGCGCTGGTATTGCATACGTTGTTCAAAATACATGGCTTCTTATGGAAATTATACATAATTTTGTCAAAATAATAGAAATAAACTTGTTTACAGCTAAATAAAGCACAGAACGTACTGTTGTATTTATTTCTAAATAAGTCTTGCATGTTTTAATTGATAAATTATTTAATTTTATCTATATAAAATACAAATTAGGTATGTATGACCAAATTCGAAAAGGTTTCTTAATTGCTGAAATTTGATAAGTACAATTTTGTGGCAATTTTTTTTTTTTTTTTGAAAATACAGTTACCAAATTTTTTATTGTTGTAATACAAGTATAAAGGGAGATTTGGGAATGTACATGGTATTACCTCATCCTTTAAATTGAGCTTTTTCCTTTTTATTTTGCTAACAGTACCATCAGTAAAAATAGTCTCATAATATTTGGTAATATCTTCTAAGAAGTATAGAACAGCATCATCTCTAGAAAGTGCTGAGCTTGTGCGGGGAAAGGGACGGCTATTATTATTATTATTATTATTTGCTGTGTCGCTCCGGGGCGACTTAAAGATGATTGATGGTGCCATTTGACTTACAGGTGAGGAAAACCCGGAAAACCTCACCCACAATCATCGAGACGGTAAAGCATGGAGATTTTATAATCTGCATGTCATATCAACAGAAATTGAATTTCTATTAATACGGCACACATCAAATCCTATACCGAACCATGCAATTTAATTAAAAATCCAGATGGTCTAGCCTGTGATTCGAAGCTCGACAGTCTCCGACCATAAACCATGAATATAAGCGCGTTAGACTGCTACACCACCGACCCGACGATTGTGACTAGTTTACAATAAATATTATATTTAGACATGAATACATTATTTTACTTACATTAAAAGCTTTAAAAATACATTGAATTGATTTCTTCTTGTGTTTTCTTTAGTTTTCTTTAGTTTTACATTTGATTTTTATACTGTTTTACAATCTGAAACGACGTAAATCTTGCTTTGATGTTACTTGTACTCAGGTACTGTTTTTCACATTATTTTGATTCTTTTCGTCAATCTTTTAAAAAATAACTTTATTTTACATTGACTTAGATAGAAAATTGACTGCGCTGTCATTAGACATGCCAACTACAGTCAATTTCGCGAACTTTATAAAAAGAAGGACGGACATTTGAAATTTTACCATTGCCGATTCACCTCCTTCTCTCTAGTCTTCATAGGTGCGTGCACACAGCCGTTAACTTCTTTTGGTTCCTTTTAATATTTATAAGATCCATAAGAGCAAAGAAGAAAAATAAATGACAAATAACTAAAATAATTCAGATTGCAATGTTGATATGGTAGCCAACCGAAGATTAAAAATTAAACTGCGTATCTTACATTTTGTATATCAAAAATATCAAAGAAATAACTTTGGATAAGAGGTGGTGAAGAAATATTTAAAAAACTGTACCCAAGCATTTTTGTTCAAAGCATTCATTTGCGAGCCAATTTTGTGGTAAAAGAGACACCGGCACCGGCTTCGAAGACTATGTGAATTTATTTGAATTTGATAGATGCCGTATTAGCAGATATTAAATTTCTATTGACATGATATCCAGATTATAAAAATAGCCTTGCGGTATTGTTTTCGATGATAGTGGGTGAAGTTTTCCGGGTTCCTCACCTGTAAGAAAAATGGCGCCATCAATCATATTTAATAATAACAGTTGTCTTTTCTCCTACACAAGTCGCTCAGTTCGCTTCAGGGGTTCAAATTCACTCGTAAGGGGGTGAATTAGGAAGAGTATTATAATTATTAGTATTATCAAAAAAAAAATCGCACTTCAAAATAAATATATTCATGAATACCTGTTTATATTCATAACGAACTGGCGTCAATACATATCCAAATTTTGAGTACTTATGCTTACCTCCAATGAGTTTTCAGTTTTATAGTCTATAGATATAAAGTTCTATACAACGAAGTAAAATTAATAGTATATTACATTACGAGTGTGGAAAGTGACATTTTTCACACGAGTGGGAAATATTGTCGCACGAGGCGTAAGCCGAGTGCGACTATCACACGAGTGTGGAAAATCACTTTTCACACAAGTGATGTACAATATTTTTCCTACGACCACAAAATAATTTCATCAAAAAATGTAAAACCAGATTATTATAATAATTAAAATGTATTTAAAAAAATAATTAACAATAATCGTATTTATTAAATTTTCATAATTTCTAAACAAATAAAAAAATAAAAAAAAATAAAAAAAAAATAAAAAAAAAATTCTGGCACAGCCAGGATTCGATCGCGGTCGTTGGGCGGTCTCAAATTGCAAAGTTGATGCTCTAACCAACTGAGCTAACAGGCCTTACGGTAATTGATTGATCTAATCGCTTATGTGTTTAACCAGAATAAAAATCAAATATATCTTAGTTATTTTAAAATTATTTTAAAAATAATTGTTAAAGATAAATATCTAGGATCTAATTTACAATAATTTAACAATCATATCGATTTTAGCATTAATATGGACATTACATAGATCAAAATAGAAATTATGTGTTTGACATTTTCTGACAGCTACTGCGGAAAGTAGCATATTCTCACTTGGGTGGAAAGTAAATTCTTATTCATACGCGTGTGATATAGGGCACTTTCCATAGGTCTATATAGTGTGATATGTGTAACTTTCCTAAGTGGTCGTAGGAAAACATTATTTTCCATTACTTTAGGCGTCATAATTATTTGTAAAACATTCTCATATCACATTGTTTCCCACTGAAGATTTGGCCGCTGATCTTGAAGCAGTTAATTACACCAAGTTTCTTTCGAATTGTTCTGTTTTTGTTACTACCAAATATATTTGTACCTATTATAAATCTTATATTGGTCCATATTAGAAAAAAGATATTGATTAATGTATTCACTACCTATTATTAAACTCATCAAAATGTAGGACATTTTAAATTACCTATTGTTTACATACAAGCATTGTTTTTCTTGCATGTTTTGTGCATGTGTTTAGTTTAGGAAATAAGATATTAATTAATTGTTAATTTTCTAATAAAAATTACATTTTTATTGTTCATTAAGTTTTAGTATTGGTGATTATTGAACATAATATAACTAAAAGGAATTGGATCTTTAAAAAACATGTTATACAACAAATATATGGTTGAAACGGGGGTTGAAACACTACTGCGATAATGTTTGTGGGTGTAAATGATTATTCATTTTCTAATACAAATACCCCAAATTAGATTTAAGTTAAAGCGTTATTAAATATAAATGGTGTCCCCATTTTAACAGCGTAATCTACATCCTAAAATAGAAGTAAAAGTTTATATAAACATAGGTGCGAAAAGGTTTCATTTTCGAGATACAGGGTGTTACAAGTGAAGTCCTGATGGCAAATTTTTGATAATATTTTCTAAAATTTCTTTAGTCACCGGTTTTCCAAAGTTACAAAAAAATAAAATTTCTGATTCCACAGATCTACTAATTATTGTTTACACTTTTCAATGAAATTTTCAAATGCTTTTGTCTTGAAAATGGTGCGTCCTAGCGAGATACAAAAAAGTAGCTTTATTATAAAGAAAATATTGGTTTTCCAAATTTTGTAGTCAAAAATGTTAAAAACAGTCAACAAAAAAACAGGATAATTTAACCCTAAGCCCCTCCCATAATTTACCCACCTATGAAGATGATCAAAAACTGGCGTTTTGGATGTTTCGGATTTGTACCAAATTTTACTTAGTTATCTTTAAAATATTTACAAAAATGTGTCATCAGAACTTCATTTTTAACACCCTGTATCTCGAAAACAAAACGTTTTCGGACCTATGTTTATATAAACTTTTACTTCTATTTTAGGATGTAGATTACGCTGTTAAAACATGACCGTCTAATTTCGGGACACCCTGTATATTGAAAAATCTGTTATAAAGTTTCCAACACGTATCGCTGGTAATAAAGGTATTATAGTCCCCGAATAAGTTACAAAATTAGCGCTAAATAAATATTGAAAACAAATTTATTAAAAATTGAAAAAAAAAGTCCAAGGGGGATTCGAACCCACCTTTTTGTATTTTTTTTTGGGATTCCCAAAAAATTTAGTCATGAAATCATTAATTTTGTTGAAACATTTTCCACTAAATTTAAAAAGTTACCGATGATGTTATAGACAAAAATAAATTAGATTCTGCTGTAGAAATGAATGGAGGGTTCAGATCTTTAATGGAACTAGTGCATATTTTTGATAGTAATTTTATCCAAATAGATTACACTTTGTTTTTGTGCATAGCTACCCAAATCTTCAAGCATATATATTTCATAGAGTCTGCGCATTCAACAGCGTTTGTTTGGGTTAATAGGGTAAATGTGTAGACACTATTACCAGTGTTGCATCATTTTTACGGGGTTTGCAATTAATATAAATTTAATAGATATCTTCAAAATTCTTTAAATTATGCACATATTTTATAAACTTGCATTATTTTAGTAGGTATCTAGCAATAGTAAATTAATATTAATATTATTATTTATGTTAGACACATCAGATTTTTTTTTAATTAAAACATCAGAAAGTGTATAATGGAAAAATGAAGGTTGAAATAATAGGCAAGAAAAAAGATAAAAAGCTTATAATCAAAAATATAAATAAATAGTAGGTATATTATGCAAATATTTATGATATCTATTAACACACGAGTACGAGAATTACAATACAAGAATTTTTTCCAATAATTTATTAAATATAAAAATATTGTTCGTAAACAATGTTCAATAGATTACTAAACGATATACTACAAATAGAAATGAAGCTAATACTTAGGTACCTACTTGGGTGCATTTGCACTGCCAGTAGTTAACAAACAAGTGAAGCTTAATTTTTATTGGAAAACTTTCTTAAGCTTCGATTATTTCTTAGTAACAAGGGGTGCAAATAAAAGGAACTTAAAATGAATTTTTTATTGAAAAACTCACATTGTGGTCTATTCTGTAAAAATTCCTTTATATTTAACGGCCTTTAAAAATATGTTCGTATTCGTTAATTTACTTCTGTCATTATTTAAACAGATTTCTTTAAGATAGTCCTCTAATGTATTTTAAAGATCCGTTTAAATAATGATAGAAGTAAAGAAGAAAATATTTTTAAAGGCCGTTAAATATAAAGGAATTGTTACAGAATAGACCCCATTAGCAGCTTACTTAATTAAAGAACATAGGTATATTTAATAAAAATAATTATCAATTTTTGTAGTTCATAAAAAATAAGGTAGTAATAAGTAAGTATTTGGAAATTTATGTTGTATTAAAAAGTATTCAGTTACTATGTTTTCTAATTCTGCATTTTCTTTTTATGCAACAGAGGCTTCATGGTTCAGGTCATCAGGGAAAAATTAAAAATTTTGAACGTTTAACCCACAAGAAAAGTGCAGGGTTCTTTACCTTTTAGATTCATCTTATTCTGGGGCCTCAGTAATTCCTGATAACAATGCACCTGGGATTAATCTAGTTCTTCCTCTGCATCCAATCTTTGATATAAACATATATCCAGAAAATTGATTGGAACAAAAACATCACTCTTTGAAATGTTTTCTGGAGTAAGTTTCAATATGATTTACCAAATGCGGTTTTCGACAGGATTAGTTGGAAACCTACAAAAAAAATTTATTGATTTAACATCTTCAACATTATCATGATAAAATAACTTAAAATCGAAAAGCTTGTTTATATTGAAAAATTATGATTAATTTTTTTAACTTTTCAGTAGAGTCCAAAATCTAAAACAATATTCCTCATACATAATACAAGTTCTTTAAATTTAATTTACTAAATTTACCATTTATTTTAAATTCATGTTTAACCGTCTTTTGCATGACTTTTCATATTTCCATTTAAAACTCGCACAAACTCTCACCATTGTTAAAATTTGTATCACTAAAGTAAAAAAATACAAAGATCACTTATAAACTACAAAAATAAGCTAAAAATTAATGAAAATCAAAAATCAACAAAAAGTTTTGACAATTTCGAATGATTTGACATGCCAAGCAAAACGACACAGACCAATGGGAATGCTGGATACTATTTTTCCTCACTGTAACAAAACAAAGTCCATTTGGACGATGGCTCTAGTAATATATGCTCGAAGACCCAAATAAAAATAATATGCACTTACATCTGTAGACGTATTCTATGTCAGAACATATTTTTACAGACAGAAAAATCTTTAGAAAAGCATTTATTTATAAATTCCTTATATAGTGCATGAAATTCAAATGTACAACAATAACAATACATTCTCATTTTAATCTGTTGAGTTTTATATATTTGTTATGTCCGTTTTTTTTTTACTTTTAAAATAAATAATTGCAATAATTAGCTATTTATTATTTGATTATACATTGTGAAGATTTTGATGAAAATAATGCATATTTGTTAATACAAAATTCCGATCTTTAAAATGATTATAAGACGTAACAAAAATGAACTGGAATTAGCAAATAGAATTGCTAAAATAAGAAAATAAAGACTGATGTTTCATCTATTCCAATAATTCTTACTTTAATAACATTAACAACTTACAATCTGTTTCGAGAAAATTACAGTTCACTAATACGCTTAAAAATCTAAATGTATAAATGTAATATTCAAAAGAATATTTGATACTATAAATACATCAGGCAATGAAAATCATCTTTTTTTCCAACACACGTCAATCAAAACAAACTACATTAATGATTTATGTGACTCGTCAATTTGAAAATTGTCAAAAAGGGTAAATTTAAAAAATGTAATTCATTACCAGAGTAACGTATTAATGATTTATGCGAAACATCAATGTCAAATTTGTCACAAAAATGACGAATAATGGACAGTCTTTTTGGTTGTTGAAATATACATTTTAAACACATAATCAACTTCATCTCACAGAAACAAAGCAAATGTTGTTTATAAATGTTCTGTTTATAATAAATAATCTTTCCAAACAACACGCGAGGTAAGTATTTGTTGTTTCCTTACAAATTATGCAAATGTCGAAAGTAACAACAAAATAATACAAAAAATTCTCATCTCTTGTGATATTACCTTTGAAAATCATAATTATTATTAAAATTAATCTAATTTGAGCCTATTTCACCAAAAAACTGTATATGTTGTTTAGTACTTTTAACACTAGTAAATCACTTTTTAAATTTATAAAATTCTAAGTATGAAAAAATATAGAATTAAACAAATACCGTAAGTATAAAATAATCTCATCGAAAAAATGAAAAGAGTGGCGCGATCTGAACTCCTGCGAATTCTAAAACGAACTAAGTTAAAAGAAAAGCGGGAACGGGTGCGAAAAACGGGAGCGCAAGTCTTTTTACTGGAAGAATCATTAGTACAACTTTTTGTTATTACACAGTCTAAAAGGTATTACGCCGTCTACTGTCTGACATTGCTACGCTCTACTTTGCTGTCGGGAAAGACTTAATTAAAATTGGGAATCGCGGGTTTTTAAAGACTTTCGCGAGCTGCTTCATTTACATTCTAAGTAGATCACAACTCTTTAAAAGTTCAACTTCACTTTCGGTTCAAGGATGAAAAATATATTACGCGATCGTTCACTGTGTTAATGTTTCTGTTTTGATAAATATTGATGGAAATAATAGTTGTTTGTATTTTAATGAGCTTTTATCTATGAGTTATTATTATGATGGAGTTCTTTTAAAGACACTTTTTATTAAAAAAAAGTTTAAACTGCCTTAGCTTTTTCGAATTGTTTCACACATACTTCTTTCTTCGACCAAATCGTTGATGCTTATTATTTTTATTATTGAACTTTCTAAAACTACATCTTTTATATTTGGAAGATTTGAAGCTTTACAGTGTTATATTGTGTCGGATTGTGAAATTTTTACCATAGTAGACGAAAATTATTTGTTTCTTACTGCAGGATGAAATAAGTTTAAGCCGAAAAGTTCAAATTTTCACAAGCTGTGAAACTTTAGCGATTTCTCCGCATTAGTTGCTAATGGTTAGGTAGATATCTTTCAATTGGTTAGTATAATCTAACATAGAAAATCAAACTGACATAAAGGAAAACAACTTAGTGATATTTTTAACTGACTTCAAAAAAGGAGGAGATTCTCAGTTCGTCGGAATATTTTTTTATGTATGTTCAGCGATAATTTTGTACTAAGTTGTCCGATTTTTATGATTCCTATTTTGTTAGAAACAAAATACCCCATATAAATTTTGATAATATCTAATAATAGGGTCCATAAGAAAATCATCAATCTCTTATTTTTTTAAAAATTTTCAGCGCCTATTCTTTACCACGTTGTCCGATTTCTAAGATTATTTTTTTGTTAGATAGAAAATACCTTAGGTGATCTAAGAGAAAATCAAAATGATCAATTTTTAAGGACATCTCTACCATTTTGAAGTCGGTTTTTTAAAATTACTTTTAATACTTGTTATTTCAATTAAACTTGTATTCTACGTTCTACCAGTATATAGTTGATATAATATGGACATATCCTTTTCTCCCAATTATTATGTTACATATAATAGCTATATTTTCTTCTTTTTCTATAAATATAAAATGGTTTCTTTACTTTAATCATGTTAAAGTATGGATAAAATCTCTCACTTTCATGCCAAAAGCTCTATTATTGATCTGTTTAGACATTGAATTATTCTTCCTCACTTTCTTCAACTTATTAAATGCCAATATATCCATTTTATTGACTTATACGAATTTTTACAAAAACATAAATTGTTGTAATCTATTCAAGTAAACATGAAACACAATAAAGGATGTTCAATATTTCTCTATTTATCTGCTAGAAATAACAAATACTTATACTCAGAGAGTCATCGAAGAAATATCTTGAAAAATTCCCTCTCATCTTGCATAAAATGGCACACCTTTTCTAATTTAAACAATCAGCATATTGAAATTTTTAATTGATCGATAAGGCATACAAAATCTCATTTACTTCATGTTATTTGATTTTTTTTGTAAGACTGTTGTATGCTTTTATTCCTCCTCTTTTTCGTTAAAAATTAATATATAGATTTTTATACTAACCTAACAAGTGATATAAAATTAATAAAAAAAATTACCACTCAAAATGAATCTATAAGATATGTGAATTATCACTTTTTAGTAGATATTTTCATTCTTCTTTGATAATTACGTTTAGTTAAAAGGTAATTAATGAATTTAATTAAAATAATAAAAAATTATATTTCATTTTGATACTGCATCAGAAAGAGAAGGGTTATAAGAGTTAGCAGATAGAAAATATGACTGGAATTGCAGGAATAGAGAGTCTTCTTGATATTTTTATTCAGCTTCACAAAAAAAAAGAAGAAGAAGAAAAAGAAGAATTAAAAAATGAAGACGATACAAATAGGTTAGTCGAAGTAGAGAATACAGCGTTATATGGTACCAATAAAATAAAAAGAAAATGTCTATACGTCAGTTCTTACCTTGTACACTCATGTACTAAAAAAATACCTCAGAACTAAGTCATTTAAAGACGTTTTTACCCACCCCTTTCATGAACGCCTGTGCTCAGATTCTTGAAAGGAGTAGGAACGATCTTCATGCGTACTTATGGAACTGGTGACGATTACAGAACATTGTTGTCTTGGTAAGCACATGAGAAAAGATATGTCTACAACAAACGTCGAACTATCGTTTCTGCATTGGAAAGAACCAGGTTCTACATCTTTGATTTAACTGGAGCCTATTGAGTTTAAACATCTCTCAATCATGGCCTTCATAAAAAGGTATGATTTGTACAGTGAACTATTATTTAGGCAGGCATGAGCCACAATTGAGCCATTAGAGTAGCAATGGAAGGCGATGCAATGGAAGGCGATGTGATCATAATACTCATTTTCAACCTAACCATTCATGTATTGAGTCAAAATGTTGGACAGAAAAGTAAATACACATTTCTGAGAGCAATGATAAGTAAAATTGTGCAGTACATTGTAAAAGGGACACAAAAATATGTGTGGCTCGTCCATCCTTGAGGAAAAGATCTAGATGTTGGTGAATACTTTACTAGAAATAAAATAAGTAAATTTAAAAACAGTGGTTTATTTCTATTTAGCAAAACCATTGTTGATACTAACTTAGCTATTTTATTTTTAAAGTCAGCTAAAGTTTGTAAAATTAGATGTTTTATTTAGTGTGTTTTGGCAGTAAATACTGCACTGCTGATAGAGTATAATATATGTATGGATTTATGTAAAATAAATAGAAAACATTGAATAATTTTCTTAGTACCTTCCAAATTCGTTTTTTTTCATTGTCTTGTGATAATTTATTTTATGCGCATTCTTTCTTCCAAGTTGCTCTTTCCACCTTTATCTCTATTTTTTCCATCCAAATTTTTCTCTACCTTCAATTACTTTAAGTATATTAAATCCCACCTTATTATTCAACGGCATCGTGTTACAGTTAGTGGTTCTGTATCCCGGTATGTAACAATGTCGTCGGGTGTTCTTCAGGGTTCACATATTGGTCCTATTTTATTATTCTTGCTCATAAATAATGTAGTATTCTGTTGTCCTACAGTCTGATAATTTTCTTGGTGCAGTTATTTACAGATAAATATATCGAAATGTAATGTTATACCATTTTATAGACGTTTTGACTCCGTCGAATACACATACATAATAATATTAATAATATCAAGGGAGCATCCCCACATTTAATGATTTAGGCATAATATTCCACAGAGAATTATCTTTTTCTTTACATAGTGATGCTAATTCTGAGGGCGTTTTGGTTATTAGGGTCCTAAAGCAATAACATTTTTGTAAAATAGTTTAGTCCGAAATATTTTAAAATAGTGCTATAGGTGGTCTTCATCTCAAGTTATTTATGAATTAAAGTTCAAAATAAATTTTATAAATATTTGTTTTTAAGTTACAATTCTCATCCCGGGATTTGTCTTATGCTGCTCTATGGTATGCAAAATCTTGAACAGAGACGTAGATATGTAATACTACTTTTTTTTTCATAAACTAATTAATAAAAATGTTTTTTATTTTTCGAAAAATTATTGATATAACTTAAAATCGTTGTTCCATTGAGGTGTTCTCATCAGGCATATGTTGTTTTAGTTCTAAGACTTATTTATATCGTAAATAAAAATGCCATTCAAACTTTACTAAAGGAGAGAAATAAAAATTGATTTTTCTATACCCATTCCTTATGGTCTCTTATACTCTGAGGTCCCCTTTTTTCATTTCTTGTACCTCTACACTTCTTATAATGGAACTCCCTCTCCTATAGTTTCTCTACCTCTAATTATTGTACCCCTGTATCTTTGTCTTGAACATCTACCTCTTGTTCTTGTATTTCTGCCTCTAGTCCTTTTACGAGATTGTCCTCCACTTCTATAAATTCAGCTTGTACTCACTTGGTTCAATTGTTGAACTTAAGTGATAGTGAACTCTTTCTTCTATCACTCATTGAAGTATCTTTGATTTTTCTTTGGTTTCTGGAATTATCATCTTCTTCAGTTTCAAATTGTCTTCCGTTTTCAAGTTTTTAGGTTCTATGAACTTTTTTTTTAATAATTTGGAATTTTTATTGACATTGTTCTTTATTTTGTTACTGTTTTTTTTTATGATTACTTCAAATTCGATTAGTTTCTCATAAATTGAAGCAGAAAAAACTGAAACTATTTTGGCTCAGAATTCCGCACGACGATATAGACTTTTTAGAACATTCAGTATAATGATTGATAGGCGTAACTTTTTCAAAGCATATTCGGTAGGTGCTTTGTCAAATTGCCCGAATAACGCCTGTTACTCAATTTTTTATCGATTTATTGAGTCAAGGAGTTATTCCAAACATATGGAAAAGTGCCGATATAATTCCACTTCCTAAAGTTGCAAATCTTGTGAATATAATGATTTAAGGCTCATATCACTACTGTCGCCATTTATAAAAATCTTTGAAAAAATCATTGCTTCTCAAGTTACTAAATTTTTAGATGAACAACTGATCTTACCCGAATTACAATCAGCTTATAGAAAAAAATATAGTACTAATACTGCACTTTTAAAGGTAGTAAATTATATTGCACACAATTATGATAAATCGGAGTGCACGGTTTTAATATTATTAGATCAAAGTAAGGCATTCGATTTAGTAAATCATCAGTTATTATTAGGAAAGTTAAAATACTTAGGTTTTGATCGGAATAGTTTATTGTGGTTCAGCAACTATTTGAATGATAGGACATAACGAGTTAAGGTTGCAGGTACATATTCAGACTGTAGGAGAATAGTTAAAAGGGTACCTCAAGGAAGTGCACTTGGATCTCTGCTCTTTTTTTGATTTGCCAAGATGCCTCACTTACATGAACTATCATTTGTATGCAGATGATTTACAACTTTGTATGGTAATCCAAAATATTAATATAGAAAATGATATTGATCATATTCACGAGGACTTGTTGGCTGTACATGAATGGTGTGTTAATCATGGTATTAAATTGAATCCTAGAAAGTCAAGTGCAATTTGTATAGCTCCAGAATTTAGGTGCAGGTCTATCACTAGTTTTGAACTGTCTTTAGATTAGAAAATCATTACATTGTCAACTTATGCTAAAAATTTGGGACTTATTAATGGCAATTTGAATTTTAATGAACATGTTAATCATTTAGTAAGCGTTTCATACTTAAAATTAAAATCAATTTATCATTTAAGGTTTCTCTTGAAAAAAATTAAATTAAAACTTATTAAAGCTCTTATATATCCTCAAATTGATTACTGGTCTATAGTTCATTACTATTTTCTTAGTAAATATAACCAAGAGAAACTTCAGAAGATTCAAAATTCCTGTATGAGATTTACTTGTAATATTCCATATAGAGATCATGTTTCTCCATACATCCGCAGGCTAAATGAATATAAAATTCAGGAAAGGGTAAAATATTTATATTTAATTTTTTTGTATAAAATTTTAATGTCTTAAATTTTACAGTAGTTACATAATATCTTATTCTACGCAATGTTAATTTAAGAGTCAATACTTTTACAACCCCAGTGCATATAACTTCAAAATTCCAAGGTTGTTTTAGTTATGTTGCACCATTATTATTGAATTCAGAACTTAATTATTTAAATCTGAATTTTATTAATTTTGTTAAGACTATTAGGCAAGTTTTTGTTTCAAGATAATGATTTAATTTAAAATAATTATTTTGTTACTTAACATTTTTTTTCGATGTTATAATGAGGATGAATTGAAAAACGCTTAGCCGCATTCATTCCTTTTGAGACACTTATGTATTTATAGTTGCTCAATAAACAATATTTATTTATTTATTTATTTATTTATATTAAAGAATTGTTAATAATAATCCAAATATGTAACCGCAACTCTCTAAATTCGACCAATATTTTCATACAAACCGACAAAGTAGAAATATAATTTCAATAAAAAACAACCAACACGGCCAGCGTTGAAAACACGTAGGTACAAAAGCAATTCATAACCATTAACGCATTAAATCCCTCTTGTACTGTGACACGAGCTCTTAATTGACGATGCATCTTCTTATAATAACACGGCAATAAGGCTTTAAATCAAAACACGCGTCCGAGAACTACCTGTGTTGACTAAGACAAGATCGGTGGATGGGTGCATTTTTTAGGGGACTGAAGTCACTGGGCCTGAAGGGGTAAAAGAAGACATCGGGTTTTTTACGAGTGGTCACTGTAAGGTCAAAGAAAGGGGTTTGTACGGTCAAAGAAAGGGGTGCGGTTATGTAATTATAGTATTGTTGGATTCCACGGAAATGTTGTGATGACCATACGGGAAATAATAATTGTATAGAAAGTTCGGTGAGCAATGGGTGTGAATGTGGAAACGACTTTAAAATTCTTTTGTGGTTCCTTGAGACCATAAAATGAATTTGATTACAGCAAAAGTTTTCGTGTATTCATATCATATTTTAATCATGAGATAGTTAACATATCGCTAAAAAATATCTGGTCTAAACAGAAATTTTAATTATTTTTATGAATTTGTGGGAGAACTGATTAATTATAATTTTTTAAAAGAAAGGTGGTACAAAAATTACTTCTATTAGGTATTATTAACTAATATACACAGCAACAGCAGTAGATAATATATTTGTAATGAGGAATTAATTGGAGAAATAAAATGAAGAAGTAAGAGATTACATCATTCATCGATTTAAAGAGAGCATTCGGTATAATTTACATAAATAAGGAATTAAACAAAGAAATAAAATGAATTAATTTCAAGAGATCGTTAAATATAATTTACTTAAATAAGTAGGTAGGTAATTTAACCAAGAAAAAATATAATATAAAAATATTTAAAACAAATTAAATTAGTTTAAAACACAATTCTAAAAATAATTTTAATACAAAATCATTTATATCCAACTAATAAATTAAATAAAATTAAAAATCAAAAGATAAAAGGTTCTATTGGAAATTGGAATCGAGACTGTCTATTTCTTGCTGACGAGTCCAAATAAGGACGAAACCAGTACAAGATTACCGTTCTTCTTTGGAAGCAAATTCAAAGCTAAAGGGGGTTAAAAATTATTTTCTATCTTTGTTGTCTTCCTTTTGATATAAGTTTTCTCTTTTTTTCTTTTGTTTTTATTTTAAAATTAGTCAAATTTGAATTCGAATTTATTTCTTTTAAAAAAAATTTTAAGACTCAAATATTTAATATTAAATTAATTTTTATTTATGGCACAATTATAATAAAGTATAAAAATCCGAACATATTCAAAAATATAAACTTACGTTTAAAATACTCAACAGCAAACATCGACCTGAACTTTATATTTTAATCCCTATGACTATTAGATTCCTGAGCTAAACGAATGTGACTAATTAAATAAATTTCCTTAAATAAAAATAATAAAAAGTCATAACTTAATTTCTCAATTCCAATAGAGCCTGTCATTGGTCATTTCTCGCATATATCCTGAATTCTGCGACTCATCGAAGAACCTAATTTAATACTTATATTCAGAAATCTCTTTATATGCTGCAACCCTCTTGCACTGTGCTAAACAGGCAAATCTTGCCTAGACTTAGTACCATTTCTAAACATTTTTAAACATTTTTAAATATTTTTAAATATTTTTAAACATTTTTAAACATTTTTATTAAACATTTTTAAACATTTTTAAACATTTTTAAACATTTTTAAACATTTTTAAACATTTTTAAACAATTTTAAAATTTTTTAAACATTTTTAAACATTTTTAAACATTTTTAAACATTTTTAAACATTTTTAAACATTTTTAAACATTTTTAAACATTTTTAAACATTTTTAAACATTTTTAAACATTTTTAAACATTTTTAAACATTTTTAAACATTTTTAAACATTTTTAAACATTTTTAAACATTTTTAAACATTTTTAAACATTTTTAAACATTTTTAAACATTTTTAAACATTTTTAAACATTTTTAAACATTTTTAAACATTTTTAAACATTTTTAAACATTTTTAAACATTTTTAAACATTTTTAAACATTTTTAAACATTTTAAAACATTTTTAAACATTTTTAAACATTTTTAAACATTTTTAAACATTTTTAAACATTTTTAAACATTTTTAAACATTTTTAAACATTTTAAAACATTTTTAAACATTTTTAAACATTTTTACACATTTTTAAACATTTTTAAACATTTTTAAACATTTTTAAACATTTTTAAACATTTTTAAACATTTTTAAACATTTTTAAACATTTTTAAACATTTTTAAACATTTTTAAACATTTTTAAACATTTTTAAATATTTTTAAACAATTTTAAAAATTTTTAAACATTTTTAAACATTTTTAAACATTTTTAAACATTTTTAAACATTTTTAAACATTTTTAAACATTTTTAAACATTTTTAAACATTTTTAAACATTTTTAAACATTTTTAAACATTTTTAAACATTTTTAAACATTTTTAAACATTTTTAAACATTTTTAAACATTTTTAAACATTTTTAAACATTTTTAAACATTTTTAAACATTTTTAAACATTTTTAAACATTTTTAAACATTTTTAAACATTTTTAAACATTTTTAAACATTTTTAAACATTTTTAAACATTTTTAAACATTTTTAAACATTTTTAAACGTTTTTAAACATTTTTAAACATTTCTACATATTTCTAAACATTTCTAAACATTTCTAAACATTTCTAAACATTTCTAAACATTTCTAAACATTTATAAACATTTATAAACATTTATAAACATTTCTAAACATTTCTAAACATTTCTAAACATTTTTAAACATTTCTAAACATTTCTAAACATTTCTAAACATTTCTAATCATTTCTATACATTTCTAACATTCTTAAACATATAAGCCTACGCAAAACTAGCCTATGCTTAATAACATTTCTAAACTTGTTTTGTAGCTACCTATATTATGTAGAATGTACTTTATTATTATGTTTAATAAATTGAATTGAATTCAATATTATTTTTTTCTTCGATCACTATTCAAAGTAGCCTTTTGCGCTTCGAAATACTACAACAAATTTGACGTTTTTGCTTAAACTTCTTAGCCTAGTAAATATACTATAACTCATAAGCATCTGTAAGTCAACTCAACTGTAACTCAAATTATTTGCGAACAATATCATCTCTAATTCAAATCATCTGTGAGTCAATGCATCTGTAAGACAAATCATTTGTAATCCAAATCATTTATACGTTAAATCATCTATATGTCAAATCATTTGCAAATCAAATCATTTGTAAGTCAAATCATTTGTAAGTCAAATCTGATCTTTTTTAGTCATCTCTGGGTCAAACTTCTTCATCTGTTAAATCTTCTATGACTTATAAACATTTGTGAGTCAAAGCAGTAAGTCAAAATATAAGTAACCTAAAGCATTTTTAAGTCAATTTAACTGTGAGTCAAATCATCTGTAGGTCAGATTATATATCATCTATAAGTCATACAGAAGTGCAGTCGTAAGATATAATATTAGATCCCTTTTCCGTTCAAGATTTGCTTCTATGGTTCACTCGTAAGTAATGGGTGAATGTTAGGGAGAATATTATTATTAAATTAATGATATCCGAAACTTTACGTGGAAGTTATGAACAAGATGATGGCTTGCCACATTATTTAAGAATGATACGAATTACTAGTAAACTACTGTATACTGGAGGTGTATTTGGTCGATAGAATGAAACTCGTTCACCAGACTTGATGCACTCAAATTATTTACTGTAGGTATCGCTACGCCAAATAATACATTTAAAAAATGGTGTGTAGAGGTATTGACTTTTGTAAGAGTAAACTATGAAACTACGGAAAGAGAAAAATTCATATACAGAATATTCACTTCTTTAAGAGAGAAAACATCTTGTTATTATGGTCAACCAATTTTTATTTTTTAAATAATTGTACCTATAGTTTTAAAATTAGTTTTAATATTAATAATAACCAAAAAACTTGCTTTGAATTAGATTAGAAAAATATTGTTTCTTTTTATTATTCTGTCATTTGAAAAAGAAAGTAAATTAAAAAAAACAAATAGAAATCAAATCATTCGAATCGTCTATCAAATCAATTAGCTCTTAGTTTCATTCTACAATTGCCTGTTTCAGAATTTTATTTGTGGTTGATTGACATTAATAGAATAAACGTTGATTTTAATCTTGAAGGGGGTCCCTAATATCGGCGACTGCATTGTTTGGGGTTTCCTACAACTTCAATACCTAATTATAACTACCACTCTACACAACCGTCGCATTCACAGGGTCATTAGTTCGATATTTTAAAATATTTAACAAAAAAACAATCAGTTATTAAAAAGTAAACAATTACACAAATAGATATGTGAATACCTTCATGAATGAATTGAGGCCAACCCTTGAAATATTTTACCATTATCTTAAAATATGTATGTAAATGAGGTCAGTATTATAGAATTTTTAGTTAACTTTTTTAATTACATTGCGCATTTAATATTTTATTAAAAATATATTTAATTGCAAATTGCTGTTTACGACAAGAATTTTTAAATGAGGCATTTATGATGATTTGTTTAAATTATAAAATTTTATTTCTTTAACTTTCTAGAACACTGCAAAATAAATATAGGTACGTTTTACTATGGGTCACCCTTTAATAGAATTGTATTAAAAACATATATTCAAACCAGAATTGTGAACTTTATACCAATTTATTAGATGGCTAGTTTTTAATAGCCAGGTAAAAAGGGTGTCCAGTCTACCATGACTGTGGTAAAGCTTGTTTAACAGTCCAGTTATTTTGTAATCGTTTATCCCACAAAAATACACTACTTACACCTTTGAGTATTTGTAACCAATTGATGGTTTTCACACTTTATATAGTTTTATTTTTCAGAAATTGTCACTGGCATGAATTGCAATTATACAAATTTATTGACGCCAGATAATTATATTTATAAAGGGATTAACTCTGAAGATATTTGTGTGATTCGAAGTCTTAGTACAGCGGTAATATAATATTGTTGTCAATTGAAAATCACTCTCAAATTAACAACCCTAAATTGTTTATTTGACTTTCTACATTAACAATTACAGTTGATATGTTTACAACGATATGCAACTTGCCATTATCATATATTTCTTAGTAAGTTTCTACGTCAGAAACTTATGTATTCCACAATTTTTGTTTGAACAACACTAAACAATCCTTAAAGAGATAAACGTAATGCATTTATATTCCAAAACAAACTATGTTTAAACGGTATTTTTCCTTAAACAATATAAATAAAAATGTAACACCTTGAATCATTTATAATACCACACTTAATTCCTAATGGTCTATATTTTTATGACATCTTGTATCTAATCTGTTTGAAAAATAAATTTACTTTGATAGCTATACCTGTAACCAGTAAATATTTAATGTTTTGTGAAATTTACATCATTTCTAAATAATAGATAATGCACTATCCTTTGAGTATTTCAGTTTAAAGTTTATTTCTTACATTTTTAATTTTTAAAATACAGTCTTATCACTCAGTATATTTGTTTATAAATAATTAAATTCAATACCGTTGAAATATTTTATCGGCCTTACTTTTTTTTGATAATTACAGTGATGAAGGACTTGACTGTTTTACGATTTCTGACTTAAGTGTAAAATAAAAAGATAAAGTAATTTCTACGGTAGTAAATAACATGGTGGTTACAACATATATAGTGTATATTTTAAAATAATTGTTTTTAATAATAACTGCTTGACAAGGATTTAATTTTTAAACTATTTTTTTTTGTTAAATTTATATGTATGGGTAAACCCAAGGCACTTAAGCCTCACTAGACCCTTTGTGCATCCTCCTGAGTTGATACGCACCTTCTAGATCGTGAGCCAGCCTACAGATTTAATGTAGTTGACAACGTCACCAAGAGACGCTTCTCTCATTTTCGTCGATCATAAATCTTCTAATAAATAAGAGCATCGTGCAATCGTAAAGAATATGCTCGATGGTCTCATCTTCTTATTTGCCCTTTCCTGCAGAGTGCAGTTTCTGACAGCCCCATGATATAGAGATGCTTCCGTACTTGGCAATGATCATTAATCAGTCAGAATGCCCGTAACCAAGCGCAGATTCTGTCAAGTCATAGTCAAGTATTTGTTTGCTGTAGTCAGGATAACTTAAAAGCTCTCTGGCAATTCTGAAGTTTCTTGTTTTATCCTATCTTTCCTTGAATTTCACAAGGGAATGTTCTTTAATTAGGTCTAATACTACCGATTTTGTCAGGTCAATAGAAGAACAGTCTTGTTTTGTTTTAGAACCGTCGGGTGTAGACATGAATCGTATCTGCCACTTCCGGCTCTTCTATTTGTTCAGTTAAAACTTTATATGGCTTGTGGAAGATATATATCGGTGAGATGAAGTCCATGTTCGTTTGAAGCAGTGGGAGCGAATCGAGCGCCTCCTGCCAAAAGCGACGTCTTGTCTCATTAGATCCTACATCAGGTTCTATTCCAACTGTGCGGAGGCATGTTATTGTCATCAGAGCAACCTCCTTGATGTAAATATCAAGTAAAGTGAGACTAATAATGACTTCCATTATTCCTGTTATGTTGAGACATGCTGTTCTTTGAACTTGTTCTAGTTTACGGATAGCTGTTAATTTTTGGGTTTTCGGTACCCAGACCCAGATGTTAGCATAGGTCTTTTGATGTGTAAGTCCATGCGATGACTCTGGGGGAGAAACCCCAGGTGCGCCCCACGGTTCGGCGGCATAGTTCATAAGCAATGTATGCTCTTTTAAATCTGTTTTCTAGATGCGAGTTCCATGTTAACTTGCTGTCAAAGCTGAGACCTTCACATCTGTTGCAAAGTTTAGGTTTGTGTTTAGGAGTTCATGAGATTTTAATTTAATTTTCATCATTTTCCTTGTGAAAAGGACCATTTCTGTCTTCCTAGTATTGATAGATAGTGAATGGTATTTGCACCACTGTTCTATAATTTTAAGAGCTACTTGCATTCTTTCGCAGAGTATGCTCTCAAAAATTCCCTGTTTGCAGAATGACAAGATCATCTTCATATGCTAGTGTGTAGTGACTGTCATTATTGAGGCGGCTGATAAGGGTCCATATTCCACAGTAGAGGTGATAGCGTCCCTCCCTGCGGACATCTAGTTGCAACTAAACCTCTTTTATTCACATCTTCTACACTTATGTTTACTGCTTGCTTTGAGAGCATATTATGTATCTACCCACTAACCATCTGTGGAACATTCCTGTTGGTTAGTGAGTGCATTATCTTTGGGAAGGTGGTTTTATCAAAAGCATGAAGGACTGGATCAGTGGATCTGCCTTGGGTGGATGTATGTTGGTTTGTGTCCCTTACCCTTATGTACCTTTCGCATAGCCTTTCCAATGTTTTCATGGAAAACGATGTCAGATTAATTTGTCGGTATGTTTTTGGGACAGTGTAATCCATCCTTCTAGGTTTGGGTATGAATACCACTTTTACTTCTGTCCATTTTTTGGAGATATACCTCAAAGGAGTTCCATGTTAACTTGCTGTCAATGATGAGACCTAGGTACTTTAGCTCTGTTAATACCATTTTCATCCTTTTTCTTGTTAAAAGGACCATTTCGGTCAAAGACCCATTAAGCATGTCTTTTGAAAGTACTTTTGTGTCCATTTAACGAGCCATAGAGAAAATTATTGGAATATGCTTTGAAATTAGAAGTTTTGTGGTTGGTACTTTAGCCGTTTTCACAAAATTACATTTATTATTACTTGACAATTTCACAGTAAAAAAAATTGATTACTTAAAAATGATACTACAACAAAAAAGTTAACAAATCATTTATTTATTATCGAAATCATAATTAAACTTTAGATAAAACTACATTAAAATTGTTGAAAATGTTGTCAGTTTAGGTTTAAACACAAACCAACTCTTCCCCATAATCCAACAAAAACTTTATTCAAAATTTGCAGAGAGTTGTTAATTTCTTCACACTTTTCTGTCATACGATTTCTCAGTTCTTCCAAATTATGAACTGGCGTTGCAAAATTTGTTAAAAAGTGAAACAGAAAGAAGCTCTTGTGTTTTATTTAAATTAATTTTTAATAAAAAAGTTTGGATTTCTTCTTATTTTGCAGTAAGATAATTTGAATCTGGGTAAAAATTTATAATAAAAAAATATTTATTTATAAGTAGTAAGTTTTTCCAAGTCTAAATCCTTTTTTAGTTTTAAGGAAAACTTATATGCGTGTACCTATCTAAGATTTTTTTTTCCATCGTTATAGGTATATTCCTTCATTGCATATCTGAGATCATAAACTTTTATTACTATGTACTTACAATACAAAAGGGTTCAGTACCATTATAATTAATTAAAAAGTAAATTCAATAAAATAACAATTTAGAAACCCTTATTTTTAAATATATATCATCAAATATACCAAAATACCCGAATTATAAATGTTCGACTTCTCCTAAATTTGTGAAAGTGTCTTCATTTTTTTTGTCTTTAGGTCTAATTCATCGTACCCAAGTTCATTTTCCTAAGTCTAGCGGTTCTATATATCGACATCCCATGTGGTGGGGAGAGAAGTAGTGCGAGAGTGAAGTTAGGCTGTTTTTGAAATCGTTTTAGACTGGACCTACGGCCCCACTATAATTTTTTTCCCTTACCATTTAGGCGTGGGAGAGGAAGGGAGGGGGGGGAAATTAGAAGAGTGGGGGAGAAGTATTTCTCTATTTTTCGCGATCCTCTATCCGTTCATGTAATATTTTTTAAGTTAGTTCGAAATTAAAGAATGCTCATTTTCGTTATTTTCATTAGTCAATCATAATTAATAATTATTGTGGATCAATGGATATACTATCGCCCATAGCAAAAATTAAACAAAGAAAATTGGTTCACAAACAGTAGAGAAAAGGGTACTGAACTATTTTGTCTCTGCCTATTTATATATAGATTTGGAAATTAAAAACCAGACTACCTATATCACCTTATTATTCACATTAAACTGTGGATTTCCCACGCAATAATCAATTCTCCCATGGAGATCTGTGTTCCAATGTACAACGATCAAGCAAAATAAATTTCAGTGTTAATTCTTGGATCGCATCTTGTAAAAGATGCGACTATGATGGGATCAAAATTATTGAGTCTCACCTTTTACAAGCTTGATTTCACGTGTAGTGACCGACACATCGCGTAGGCGCATTATTTAAAAGTCGCTAATCTTGTACACGCTTTTCATTAATAGAAGAGAGCCTATAATTGGTTGGTTTATGGTCGGTCTATCTAACCGTTAATATATAGCCGTATACATTCCTGGAATTAGAAATTTTCGCACCGGTTAATGGTTTATTTAGATATTTTCGTTATTGAAAAGGTTTTAAATTAAAATAGACGCTTTATTGATTATTTTTAATAATGAGAATATACTGCAGTGTCTCTGTATAATTGCACAGAATTTGCCAAAACATTGTAAACATCATTGTAGTTAAACACTAAATCATGTTCCTTAAGACTCGCCTTTTACTTTCATACCTGTACAGAATATTTAATAACTTTTCTTTTTTTGTTCGAGTTGAATGGTATTTTTTAGATTTTATTTTCTTAATAAAAAATTTGACAAGTTCGAAACAAACGTTTAGTTTCAATTTCATAAATGGCATTCTGTGGAAGTGGTCAAAGTAGCAACCAAAAACATTTTAATTTTATCGGCCAAAGCCAAATATAATTTTGCTCTTTTGCTCGAGCACTCATTATAATATAAGCTCTGATTACTTATAAAGCTTCCTACTATCCATAACGTAACTTTCACTGAAAAGAAGATCTGATGGGTAACTAATATAAGCACTGAGTACATATAAAGCTTCTTAAAATCCATGACGTAACTTTCACTGAAAATTAGATGTGATGAATAAGTATTTATTTTAAAATACATTATTTTTAATATTTTTTTTTCCTGTGAGTAAGTAGGTAATGCAATAAATATTACTGACTTATCAATAAAATTACCTTTTCAATGAATATGGAACATTGTACTAAAAATATGTATCACGCAGGACTTACAGTGAAGACATGGAAGTGTCTGTAGGTACCGCCTTGGGACCCATACTATTTAACATTTATGTAAATGGACTATTCTCTATAAAATATCAAGGAAATATATAAAAAAATATTCCTAAATTTGTGGAAGGAGCTTAATTTTTTTTTGTCTTAAAGTCTAATCCAGCGTACCCGAAGTTCATTGTACCGTAATTTTTTACTGGAAATCTGGAAACAAAAGTAGAATGGAATTTTTTCGACATCAAAACTTAGTCAAAATATTTTACTTGCCTTTTTATTGCAATTCATCTTTAGCATCAAGTTTTAATAGGTTAAATGTTTCAAGCAACAATGAGCATTTCTATATAAAAGTGGCCGCCACAAGCACAAAGTACATTGGAATACATGAAATGAGATATTCTGATCCAGTATATCTATAAAAAATAACATCTATGTTATCTCGATTCAGATATTTATCTATTTTACTTACTGACCAACAACTGAAAATACTCTATCGAGATCTTGTCGAAAGTCACGTCAGATATGGGGCACTAGGATGGGGTGGTACATTGAATACACAAATACAATCATTAGAAATTATTCAGAAAAGATTTTTTTAAATAATTTGGAGAAAGAATGAGTTTATTATTTAAAAAAACAGAATTTTTTAATATAAGTCAATTACATATATTTTAAAAGTTCTTATAAATTATCATACTTAACAAATAATAACAAAACTATCCATACAACACACGCAAACTCGTTACACTCATTACCAAAATGCAAAAAGCAATTGGTCATATACTTACTTATCTTCAAATTTTCTTGGTGCATTAGCGACAGAAGGGGAAACAAAAGATATTTTAAGTCGCGCTGCATTAATACCCAAAACTCAATATAACACACCTAGCTCCAAAGTTCTATAAGTACTGAAAATATTCAATCAATAAAAAATGTCTATCGTTCCAAGTCACAATTTTTGTTCGAAGAAGATCCCATAATTTCAATTTATTTTTGTTTGAATTTAGTAGTAGTGTATTTCAAAAAATATAATAATAGTTAAAAACAATACAATGAGCAACCGGAGGTGCTAAATTGTAAATTGATAAAATACTAGCAAAAAACAGTGTACGTTTTATAAAGTTTCAGTAGCAAAATGGAAATTTAATTAAAGAAATAAATGAATAGCTGTGCAATAAGAAAAAAGAACCTTTATTTTTGTAATAATAACAGTACCTAATACTGTAAATCGTAGACACCAGAAAAACGTTTTAAATAAACAATTAATTATCATTTTACGATGTTTTTTCTTAAATGTTTAGCGAGGACTAGATTTTTGCCTTTGACCAATGTATGCGACTGGAATGTAATTTTGTGGCTTATTGATAGAAAACCAATTTTAATAACCAATTCTATGTTTTCTTTCGAACTAAAAATGATGAATAGCTATTTGTATATTAAGAGCGGAAAGTTTAACTTTGCCGCTTAAGATAAAAAGTTGCCGCGCAACGCGCAGCGGAGTGCGTCATTTTATCGTAAGCAGCAAATAGCTTTCCGATCAAATTGCACACAAGATTTTGCCGAATTCAAATCTTACTACGTTAATTTGACAGACACGGCTAACTTGACTAGCAAACAAAAAGTATTTTGTGTTCATTTTGTTGCCTGCTTAATATATGATGAATTTTATGATACGCATAAAAAATATTTGTTAGTTAGTACATCTTAAAAATAACTTACAAGATCATCGGTTAGAATACTCAAATCGCAAATAAATGGCTCATACACTGTTTTAAGTTTTATTTAATTTTACAAACAAAAAACTCAAAAAAAAAATTAATGGCGAGGATTGAACTCACGATCATCAGGTTCAAAGACAAATACGCTAGGCTTTACGCCAACAGGACATGTTAAAAATATGAGTGTTAAAAACAATTTATTTTAATTATTTTAATTATTATTTAAATATTAACGAAAATGAGTTTGAGTATTAAATGTTCAACTAACAGTTTCAAATTAGTCTACATTTTCTTTTAAAATAATGATTAGCTTTATAATTACAACCTTTGTAGTGAAAATAGGCGTGTGCAAAAAGTAACTTTCCGCCCATATGCGGCAATAATGTCAAACTATAACAATTCATGGAAAACGTCAACTTTCCAGTTAGATTTGAATTTGAAAAAGCCTACTTTGGATAGTTATCGTAGAAAAAATATAAACTACATTCCCCGTTATTTTTTTGGAAAATACAAAATGTAGGAAAAATTTAGTGAGACACCCGGTATAGTCTATAGTGTATTATTCAAGTACATTTTGCTTAGCAGTCAAAACAAGAGTAAGTTCGCTTATTAACTATCCTATATTTATTTTTCTAATATATTGTAAGAGTTCCACCCTGTATGTAATGCAATATTCTCTGAGCACTAAGGATTGTGGGTCCAATGACTTCCCACAATAATTTAAAAGAAATCAATGCCTAAATATATCATTTTAAATGTAGATAAAAAAATCTTTTGGTCCTCTTCTTTGTTCTATACCTCTCCAACACCTGCCCTGACATTTTCCAATTTCTCTACCTCTTATGACACTTCCTGTTGTTGTAACTTGATATAACTCCTGCTTGTCTATCTCCTGTTCTCCTGGTCCTGCTATACCTCTTAGTTTCAATTTAAATAATATGTATTTACCTTTCATTCTTTCTTTTATTTTCTCTAATTATACAAATCTTCAATTCTAACATCTATTTAACTTAATTTCTATATAATATTTATGATTTCCCTTCCTGACTTTTTAAAATTACCTACTGATAAATATCTTATTCTAGTACTTTAAGATTAAGCTTTATATTTTAAACCTTTTTTTTTTAATTTTTGTGGTAGGTTCTTGAGTTATTAGGTGCCTCTAGATTGTATCTGGGTATACTTTAAATGAAAGTCATGTATATTTAGTTTTAGTTAGAGATTTTGGCACTGATCAGTGCCTTATTCGGTAATATTTTTACTTTAATTTCTTTTTTTTAGTACGGTACCATCAAAATTTTTTTTTTATTTTTATTATGAGTTCATGTCTTCTGTTATTTTTTTAAGCTTACCCTAATTACAATTATGGGATATCTAATTCTCTCACAGTCAATTCCTTCTTACAATTCACAAACAAAAAAATCAAATGTTGACGTCAAAAACCCTAATAACCTCATACGAAATAATTATTTGTGCCATTATTTAGAGACCTTCTCTGAAACCCTTCTCTTCCAGCGGTATGATATTATGTTCGTTTTTCAGTCTTGTAAGTATAAGTAACATAAGATTTGGTAATACTAACTTTATACTCAATTTTCTCAGTAGATCAGTTTTGTGACCTCGTCTGTTTTTCCCATTACCCTTTATATTTACAGTAACTGTATTATTGGTATTGTTTTTATTTATTATTATTGTCATATCACCCTGTATAACCACCAATAACTACTTCAAGCGACCGAACTATAAGACACTTCCTGAGAGCATAATTTCACTTGTAGCATATTCCGTCAAAAAATTTGCGGTTATTTACGATATTAGCGTCTTGCATCTTGGCCTCTCTCAACATTACAAGCTGGCAATAATCCGCAATGTGGCATTTTAAATGTCAGGGGGTCACTTTGGGCAGCGTGAAGCTGTTTCTTCTCCGATATTTATAGGTAAGGTATATAGTCGCGGCTTATTAGATTTATATTATTTGTGTGTTTTTTCAAACACAATACAAAAAATATTAGAACGATAGGTACTTGTACATGGTGAGTCGTAAAAGTATTTATTACCTTTTTGTTAATATGTTAACCATCTGAATAATTAATTGTTTTTGTACTATTTTGTTGCTTATGATTTTCTATCTCTAGGTTTCTAAAAGGGTTTCATTAAATAAAATAAATAGAACTTATACAGCAGCTACGAAGAGAGGTAAAAAAAGTAAAATATGAGAAAGCATCACATTCCTAAGAAAGCTCACAGGATGACCATAGCACTGATTACTCATATTATGGAAAGCTGTCAAAAAATATTAATAAACCCAGGAAACACATGTTAGTAAGAAGTTGCAAACTAAAAGTTTATACTTTCACCAACTATTTGAATCGTATCTTCCAACCGATCACAGGAGAAGGTGAAACAAATAAAAAATATATATTATATAGAGAAAATATTAAAAATTATTCCTAAAGAAATTTAAAGAGAAATAAAAATAATATTCATTTAGAGGATAGAATAACCACATAAATTATAAAGAAAAGATGTACTAAAACATAATATTCGCGGCATTCAGGCTTTCTACTTTCCACTAAAAATAAAGTCCTTGTTTACGAACAAGTTTTGAAGCTATGATACACATATAGACTACCAGAAAAATAATCAGGAACACAATTAATGTTCCTTGGTATGTTTGGAATAAAGATTTTCACCGAGAAATTAAATCAATTCCTGAAAAAATTAGGAAAATCTCCACCACAACACCAACATTAATGTACTTTAATTGTTAGACAATCACGTCCTAGTGTGTAGACTTAGAACATCTGCAATAAAATAAGTGATCTCTTAAATATCGTTTTACGATCTGACCAAATAAGTCACATATATAGCCAGTTCTCCACAAGCACCTGTTAAATTAGAGTTTCTTTCCACTTTTATAAAAGTAAAAATTTTATGAAATTGTACAAAATTAAAGGGTACAAACGTAAATATCTCGCTGGATCATATAACAGCCCAACGTGAAGATAATAACGTACTAAAAAGACATCTTAAGAGAGTCAGAACCCAAACAAATAGGTGCTATATAAAATAATAACTGTCCAAGAGGTGGCAGGTACGACTCATATCTACACCGACGCGACGGTTCTAAAACAAAACAAGTCTCAGAATGTGGAATATACTCCAAATTCTTAAATCTAAACATATAATGGGCTGTAAGCAATAGTGCCAGTGTAGTTTAAACAGAGCTAACGGGGATTCTCATAGCAACAAGAACCAGAAACAATATGACTGGAAGGAACATGCTCATCTATACATATAGTAGACAAGCACCACTCACCCTGAAGAGACCACGAATTTACTCAGGGTTAGTACTAGAATGTCACGAAACTTTGGCCGAAGTATTCATCAACAATGCAGTCACCTTAAGATAGATTAAAGGTCACGCCACATCGAAAGGTAACCGTCTTGCTGATTCACTAGCCAAGAAAGCCAAAATCGGTAGTGACAGACCTAATCAAGGAACATTCCCTTGCGAAATTCAAGGAAAGATGGAATGAAACAAGAAACAGTAGAGTTGCCAGGGAGCTCATAAGTTCTCCTGACAACACTGCAGCAAACAAATACTTGACTAAGACTAGACAGAATCTGCGCCTAGTCACAGACATTCTGACTGATCATTGCCAAATACGGAAGCATCTCCATATTATGGGGCTGTCAGAATCCTTTACGATTGCTCGGCGCTTTCATTTATTAGAGGATTTGTGTTCGGCGAGTATCGGCTAACAACGGCCGATATAAGAGAAGCACCTTTTGGCGACGTTGTCAACTACTTTAAATTTATAGGCTGGCTCACGAGCTAGGAGGTGCCTAATCATCTCAGGAAGATGCACAATAAGCCTAATGAGGCCTAAGTGCCGTGGGGGTAACCCACTCTCCACACGTTACATATACAGATACAGAGAACTGTCCAAGAAATTCTAGAATTTGAACAAGCAGAATCGGATGCTCAACATTATAATAGCAGTACTCCTAATATTCCTACCGTAATACCATTAGAAGGTCCCGTTTCTGTTGCTATTCTAAATAACAAGAAGGGATGAAAAGAAGAAAATCCGGTAAAATACAAAGTACTTCAAAAGCAGAAAAACCGAAAGTCACCAATATACAAAGCATAAAAAAACGATTTGGATCCACAACTAACAAACATCCAAAATTACCATTTATTACTTTATATTCAACAAAATCAAACAATGCCCTCAGAATAATACATGAAGTCTAAATAAAAATTATGAGAGTTTGTGTTTGTTTCTAAATACTATTAAAACGGATTTTCACGTAATTATTTTGACTGAAACATTTCAGCTCTTTAATTCAGTAGATGCTTTATCTCTAAATGGATATGATATTCTATATAACCATGGAACTTTCAATCGATATAACAGTATATAAATACCACGTTTGTAGGTAAGTGTAAAATGGCAGAAATTAATATCTCCTTAAAAATCAAAATATGTTGATAATATATAGATCACCCAATTCCACTTCAACACTTGATTTGCTTATACCGAAATATTAAGGTATCTTAAAAATAACAAAAACAAAAAAATCACATTATAATAGGAGATACGCATATTAATCTTATAAGTAACGAACAATATATAGAAGACTATAAAAATTATCTTAATTCATATATTTTTATTTCCTATATAAATAAAGTTAGTAACTAGTCTAGTAGACTAGCTAGAAAAACGTGTCTGGACCATATTTTTTTGAAGACAAATAACAACATAGACGAATAGGACAGTTTTATCTTCATTAATGACATTAGACATCATTCACCAGTAGCCTTAACATATTATTATAACACGTATGCGGAAAACAAAAATCTTAATGCACTAACATAATATAAAACTTATATAAATTACAATAATTTAAAATCAGAATTAAAAAATTAAAAGTGGGAAGAATTATACAATTCAAATAATGCAAATTACAATTTCGAATTATTCATAAAGAAGTTAAATTTATTGATAAATGAAAATACTAAATCTGTATAAATAAAAAATTAAAAATTATCTATGAGAAAACCATCGATGACTAAACTATCAAAATAAAATTAGATCAATAATAAAAAAGCTGTATATGAATAATCTAGTAATTGATAATAAAAACTCTTCTACAGCTTTGTGGAAATGTGTGGATAGACTTTGTGTAACGAAAAAACTAAAACAGAAATTGAAAAATTATTTAATGAAAATAAGATCAGATTTATCCTAATATTTTTTACTATATAACACGTCATATCAAATCTGGCTAGGTACTCGAAATATTATATTTATAGTATTTCTTAGGATTATGAATTGATGATATACCTGTCAGTTTAAGATTTTTTTATTTGGTACTTGAAACATAAAAACAATCTACATAATATTAAATCAAACGGTACGTAAATTTATTGAGGTATATTTTAGATTTTAATAAGTAGTAACAATGACCTTTGCCCCTATACAAAGTACACTTAGAAAGGAGTTACGGGTCATAAACTTTAAGAATCATACGTTGCAGGTTTCTTTAAATGTCAGGATATAGGATATTAGAGTTAGTTAATTATTAATGATAATAATTAAATAATAGGAAAAATATATTTTATTAAATCATGAATCGTTAGAACATAATCTTTCTACTCATTAATGTCATTACAGAAAGACAGTTTAGATTTAAAGTTGATGAAAAATAATATATAATACATATTTTTTTGAATTTACCTATTTGAATTATTAAAGAAAACATTTATTTTAGGCGTTTAAATTAACCAGTTCTACCCATTTTCTTTAATAAATGGTACTTTAAAAAGAAAGTCAGGGTCTTTTTTAATTCTTTTGGATGGTTTTTGTTTGTTTAGATGTCTGCGAAAATGTATGTGAATATATTTTTTTAACGAAAATCGTTTGGATTAGGATTATAGCTTTCGGCATTAATCGGTGTCTTCTTCAGTAATATTTATTTATCAGTAATATGTATTTTACATTCCTTAAAACTTAATTATTTTTAGTGGCAGTATATTTTGGTAGAAATAAAGTTTCATTAGTGAATATGCGTGTACATGAAGGACACGTGGAATATGTTGTTGGGTGGTCCTGTAAATAGTTTTTTTTTCTTTTTTTCCTTTTATTTTTATTTTATTTATTTTTGTTTATTTTTGTTTTATTTTTATTTTATTTTTGTTTTATTTTTGTTTTATTTTTGTTTTATTTTTGTTTTATTTTTGTTTTATTTTTTTTTTGTTTTTTTTTTTTTTTTGTTTTTTTTTTTTGTTTTTTTTTGTCTTTTTATGTATTTTTTGTATTTTTTCTTTCTATTTTTGAATTGTTTTTCTTTGTTTTTTCTATGTTTTTCTTTGTTTTTCTTTGTTTTTCTTTGTTTTTCTTTGTTTTTCTTTGTTTTTCTTTGTTTTTCTTTGTTTTTCTTTGTTTTTCTTTGTTTTTCTTTGTTTTTCTTTGTTTTTCTTTGTTTTTCTTTGTTTTTCTTTGTTTTTCTTTGTTTTTCTTTGTTTTTCTTTGTTTTTCTTTGTTTTTCTTTGTTTTTCTTTGTTTTTCTTTGTTTTTCTTTGTTTTTCTTTGTTTTTCTTTGTTTTTCTTTGTTTTTCTTTGTTTTTCTTTGTTTTTCTTTGTTTTTCTTTGTTTTTCTTTGTTTTTCTTTGTTTTTCTTTGTTTTTCTTTGTTTTTCTTTGTTTTTCTTTGTTTTTCTTTGTTTTTCTTTGTTTTTCTTTGTTTTTCTTTGTTTTTCTTTGTTTTTCTTTGTTTTTCTTTCTTTGTTTTTCTTTGTTTTTCTTTGTTTTTCTTTGTTTTTCTTTGTTTTTCTTTGTTTTTCTTTGTTTTTCTTTGTTTTTCTTTGTTTTTCTTTGTTTTTCTTTGTTTTTCTTTGTTTTTCTTTGTTTTTCTTTGTTTTTCTTTGTTTTTCTTTGTTTTTCTTTGTTTTTCTTTGTTTTTCTTTGTTTTTCTTTGTTTTTCTTTGTTTTTCTTTGTTTTTCTTTGTTTTTCTTTGTTTTTCTTTGTTTTTCTTTGTTTTTCTTTGTTTTTCTTTGTTTTTCTTTGTTTTTCTTTGTTTTTCTTTGTTTTTCTTTGTTTTTCTTTGTTTTTCTTTGTTTTTCTTTGTTTTTCTTTGTTTTTCTTTGTTTTTCTTTGTTTTTCTTTGTTTTTCTTTGTTTTTCTTTGTTTTTCTTTGTTTTTCTTTGTTTTTCTTTGTTTTTCTTTGTTTTTCTTTGTTTTTCTTTGTTTTTCTTTGTTTTTCTTTGTTTTTCTTTGTTTTTCTTTGTTTTTCTTTGTTTTTCTTTGTTTTTCTTTGTTTTTCTTTGTTTTTCTTTGTTTTTCTTTGTTTTTCTTTGTTTTTCTTTGTTTTTCTTTGCTTTTCTTTGCTTTTCTTTGCTTTTCTTTGCTTTTCTTTGCTTTTCTTTGCTTTTCTTTGCTTTTCTTTGCTTTTCTTTGCTTTTCTTTGCTTTTCTTTGCTTTTCTTTGCTTTTCTTTGCTTTTCTTTGCTTTTCTTTGCTTTTCTTTGTTTTTCTTTTTTTCCTTTGTTCTACTTTTTTTTTCTTAGTTTTACTTTTTTTTTCTTAGTTTTTCTTTGTTTTTATTTGTTTTTCTTTATTTTTCTTTGTTTTTGTTTGTTTTTTTTGTTTTTTTTTGGTGTTCATTTTTTTTCGCCTCTCCGTTAGGAGGTGGAAAAAACCGACAACTAAAAAACATTAGTACAAGACCTCCCAAGGACATATCCCACGTGTACCCAAGGTATTCACATAAGCACTTAAACTTTCTTTCTACTAAACACTACAACTACCAAAAATAATTAAGTTTTAAAAAATGTATTATTACAAGAAGATGTAAAACAATTTTGAATATTTTGTGTATTTTAAATTGTTTTTTTCTTTCTATTTTAATTTTAATGACCTAGCAAAGCCCACAGGCCAGTCACGTTGCAGTTTCGTTTTATCACCGATAATATAAATATTATAGTGTGTCTATACATTTTTTCTATATCTATTAGATTTTCTTTATAATTTGTATTTATAAGAATTTCATTTTTTATTATTTTTTATTTTTTTTATTTCTTTTTTATTTTATTTTTTTCAATTTTTAGGCTAACAAATATCTTTTAAGGGATAGAGTTTACCATAGTAAAAATTAACATGTCAGTTTTTTTATAAATACCACAAGAGAAAAACAGAGAAACTATTTCAATAATCACATTTTTTTAAGTAGTTTTTTATTATAAACAAACTTTTATGCACACTAACTAAAAATAAACAAATTTAATTTTTATTATTTAAATATATATTTATATTTTTAATGGAAACGAACTGTTAATTATTTACTATTCTAAAGTTTTGATAAACCCTGTATAACTAACTCTTATAGCTTTTAATAAACTTTTAAATTCATCGCTTCCCCAACTAAAAAATACACAATTTTAATTTTCATAATTTTCCTAATAAAATTAACTTTAAATTATTTACTAATATAAAGTTACATTAGAATGTTTTGATATACCCTGTATAACCAACCTTTAGAGCTTTTAATCGATAACTAAGTTCATCTCAGCATCAACTAAAAATGCACACATTTAATTTTCATTATCTAAATATATTTTCTTCTGAAAATTAACTTTAAATTATTAACAATTATAAAGTTAATGAACCCTGTATAACTGACCCTTACTATTATAAAGTTTTGTCAATTTTTTTGATAGACCCTATATATCTAACTCTCATATCTTTTAATATATATTTAAATTTACCGCAGCATCGACTAAAAATACACAAATATTTTTATTATTTAAATATATTTTTTTAAGGAAATTCACTTTAAATTAAAATTTATCATTATTTACTTTCGTCTAAAGTTTTGATAAACCCTTACGGTGATAAATTTTTCTTAAAAGTTATGGTAAACCCTGTATAGCTAACCCTTATATATTTTAATCAAAATTTAAATTCATCGCATAATTATTTAAAAATAAACAAATGTTATTTTCATTATTTAAATATATTTTTTAAAGTTATTTACTTTAAATTATAATTTATCATTATTTAATTTCGTCCAAAGTTTCGATAAACCCTGTATAATCAACCCTTATACCTTTTAATCGACATTTAAAATCATCGCATTTTACACCGACCCCAATACATCAATATTCCTATTGTCCATTTAACTTCTCACAGTCCGGTACCCACCTGTACCTGTCGATGACCGTACTATCATTTCTCATTTCGTAAAAATAAGAAATTGAAAAGTATTGGGGCAGCAAAAACATTTTTCGTCATTGTGTCCTCACAAAGGGTTAAACCGTCTCGTCCAGTTCTAGAATGCATTCCCACACAGCACCCACATCTGCTCACAGGTCACTGGGAATCACTTTGTGAATTTGAAGAATCTTATCTGGACATCAGCATCAGTTCAGGTCGAGTTGAGGGACAAACATTGATAACAATCTTTTGATTTCAGCTTTTTTTTTAGAATATAAAGAGTTTAATTAGTAGAGTTTATCTGCGGATGAGGGGTAGGATGCAGTCCTTCTCTCAGAATTAAATTATGAATTAGGCGACCATGGATATTATAGTTTTAATAACAAATTATGAAAAGCAATTTAAATAATATTTAAAGTAGAGGTTTCTGGCTCTTTACATGATAAAGAGGTTAAAATAAAAACACTATTATATTAGTATAGATCTTTTAGTTTTCGCCAGTTTCATTTTTAACTTATTACGTAATAAAAATTGACAATAATGTTTTTAAAATTATTAATTTATTAAGTTAAAATTAAACTAGTGGCTGGAACTTTTACAAAATTTTGAAAATAACATAATATAAGAAGTGGTATGTACAAGAAACTCTTTAGAATGTTGCATTTTTATTTTTGGAAATGCTTCCTTCCGAGTTTCACTTTCACGTCATTTGTAAATTTTTAACTATGGAAATGTCATAATTTTTATGTAATCGTTTTGAAGTATAAAATGTCAAATAATTGCTTCATTTTTATGTCCTAGAATTTAACAGCTTATTTTAGATGGATTACGAACTTCAAAGTTATAGTGACACTCCATCTAGCAAACGCTGCAATTTCAAATATACAGTGTGAGTATTTGAGTTGGAAACCTCATGGAAACCTCAAATTATATACGTTTATAAGTTTTTACTTAATAAAATTGGATGTAGTCATCATAATGACATGGTCATATTGATGGTTATCTAAAATAAAATTTGACGGGTCTCGGCGTTTTTTGCCTAAACGTAGCTTGACGTAGATAATTTGAGGTTCCAACCCAAAAAATAACACTATATATCCAAGAAAAACCAAACGATTGTATGAGAAAATGTAAAATCGTTTATATAATGTTATGCTATGCACTTGTTGCATATTCGTCGTTTTTTTTTTAATTATTGATTTATGATTACAGATAAAAAATAGTAAAAAATCTTAAAAAATTAGTCACTGATAAAATGATTATAATTAAGAATTCGCTTATTAAAATGGTAACAAAACATGTTAAAAAAGCAGGTAATTGATTGATTTTTTTGTGAAATTAACAAATTCTTGATTTGATTTAATGCATTATCCTTAAATAAAAATTTATAAAAGATAACTATATATTTTTCCATTTGTCATACATTGTGATATTTTAATTAAAAAATTTACATATATTTTTCTAGACACCCATATAGGATAGATAACTACAGATTGAATATGTAGAGATATGTAGAGATATCTTTCAACTAAAACACTTTATAGCGAAATAAAGAAACTTAATATTTACTCTAATGATACAATTCCTAATAACTTAGCTGACGTCGATATGTTAAATAATTTTTTACTTTCCTATCTGTATACAGATATAAGGAAAGTATAGGAATCATGATTTTTTTCGACCTCGAGTTTTCGACGGATTTTTACGTTTTGAGGTTCCCTGAATCCGTTTTGACTATTTTCGCAATGATGTCTGTGTGTGTGTCTGTGTGTCGCATAACTCATGAACCGATACACCGAAAAACACAAAATTTTAAACTTAAGCTTTGTTCCAACGTCCAATGAGCTGATTAGATTTTAAGCAGAGTCGAAACATCTGGGGGGTACTTTATAGGTAGTCATTTTTATATTTTATGGAATATATCTGTTATTTATGTTTGGGAAAGAAAATTTTTTAAATAAAAGTTACTTCTTATATTATTATCTATAATTTTTGTTCTATACAAAATTTTCCTAAAATGGTCCGTATTCGAGAAATTTGACAAAATGTAAAAAATATTTTTTTATAAATATTGTTCAAACAAAAGTTGTTTGTAGTATAATTCTCTATAATTTTTATTCTATACATAATTTCTCTAAAATAGACCGTATTCGAGATATTTGAGAAAATGTGTAAATTTCGAAATTTGAAGGAAACTCCAAAACGGATAAAGAAAAAAACATTAAATTTTAAACTTAAGTTTTATTTCGGCCTGACGTGAAATGATTAGATTTTGGACAAAGTCGGAACATCTGGGGGGGGGGGTACTTTATGGGAGGCCGTTTTTATATTTTATGGAATATATCTGTTATTTATGTTTGGAGAAGAAAATTGTTCAAATAAAAGTTACTTCTAATAACTAAAAGTTATTTGCGATACCGATCTCTATAATTTTTGTTTATACATGAGTTTTCTAAAATGGACCGTAATGGAAAAATTGTAGGAAATGTGCTAAATTTAAATTTTTCAGTATTTTTGTTTTCAATGAATATCTATAGAAAAATGTTTCGCGGTAGATGTATGTGGAAAATGTATATATTTAGTTTATCCTCTAAACATTTATAGAGGTTGTACAAAATAACCGGAAAAAGCCTGTAATAACTAGATAGGAAAGTCATGTGTTGGACACTTCTCGGCCACAGCATAAAATTAACAGTTATTTTGGAAAAGTTTAACTTTAGCAGAAAAGAAGGACTTGGCAAGTTTCATTTCAGCGAAGTCAGTGAGCATGATGTGTATGAAATATTATTGTCAATAAAATCTAAAGCTATTGATGTTGATGACATTGGACTGGAGATGTTACTTTACTGCTGTCCGTTTGCAATACAATGTTTAACTCACATCATTAACAGTTCTATCAGTACCGCAATTTTTCCATCACAATGGAAAGTTGCGCAAGTAATTCCATTCGCCAAAATAAAAAATCCAAATGAATTTAAAGATATCAGGCCTAGAAATATGTCAACTTCAAAATCAAAACTATATTAATTTGTATTTTAAGAATGAGAAATCATTTATGAATCTATATCATAATAGTTATCAAGTTATCAAGGGCGTAAAACAGGCTTTTATGGGCCGCAACCTGTAAGTAAGAGCCCGAGCCGCCAGGCGAGGGCTATTAACTCTTACATAAACTTATGTTCGTGTTGTTTCTTTACTAAATTGATATTTTGGTAATTGTTAATTTCCATGACAACCAATAAAGTTTTTTTTCATAAATAGATGTGAATTTTTAAAAGAAATAGAAAAGAAATTTACTAATTCGCGGGCGGTAAACTAGTGCGCGGGCGATAAAGGAGCATTTTACGATCGCTGAACGTGTTTATAATCTAGACTTTATAGCCCAGTCGTGCATAAAAATATTAATGCATTAGGGAAATAAAAATATTTCATTGATACAATCTAAATGTACGATTAGTTTAATATACCTATTCATTGTATTAGAGAAAAACATAAATTTATTGAATACAATAATTGAAGAATTAATTAACTATTACAATATTCAACAGTAATAATAGCAAGGTATGGCTAGATGAAAATTATGTCACGATGGTAAACACTATAACAAGTTACTATTGATCTATGATTACTCTTCATATTACCACCTTATCAACTCGCTTTTGTGATATATATCAATGTCCTTGAGAAAATAATAAATACTTTAATAAAAACCATAAAGATTATTTATTTTTAAATTAAATAACACATCAAAACTCATTAATATTGTTCTAATTAATATGAAATGTAAATGCTATTATATTAGATGTATAAAATATTGGCTTGATGGAGGTAGAACTTACATGTTGCAAAAAAGGTAATTTTATTCAGCGATGTTAGCATGTTACTGTTATCCTTTATATTTCGCATGTATTAGATAAGTTAGAATGGGCAGCCTTTGATGGATAAATCTCATTTGATTTTAATATTGTTAGTTTTTGATATGCACTTTTATAATTTATACAGGGTGTTTCCGAACTTGGCGTCCAAATTTGTAGGGGTGGTAGTTCGCATAATTTGAAAGCGATTTGCAGATTTCATTTTTCTAAAAAAATTATAATAAACAAAAGAGAGCCATTATAAAAAAATCAAAGAGCAGGTCCTACCCTGAGCGCGTAGCGCAATAGTCCTCAAAAACAGATGCGATTTGCAATTTTGTCGATTCTAAGCGTATAGCGCGCGAGTTGATGCGATCCTATCGCTGTACAGGACCGTACCTGTTTATAATTTTTAATTATTTTTATTTTAAATATTTCGGAAAAATGAAATCTGCGAATCGGTCTCAAATTATGCGAACTACCACCTCTATAAATGTGGACGCCAAGTTCGGAAACACCCTGTATATAGAGAAAAATTTTTATTTTAAAATTGTGATTTTAGAATGAAATAGTGATATATAATTGAGTTATTAAAATTATCTTTAAACCTAAAAATAATAGTGTACGTAAAGAAATGTATAAGCGGTCGAAAATAAGATCATATTAGCATATTACTTTTGTTTAATTGACATCAAACTAAATGACAGTAACTCCAGTTACTAGAAGTCAACTATTAAATGTATTTGAGCAGACATAGCATATACATTTTTAAATTAAAATGAATTTTCCTAAAAGTTGCCATCTTGCTAGTAGTAGGAAACATGTTGTATGCACATACATATAAATAATTATTAAACTTTAATACAATTTGAGGTTGGCAAATATAAAATTTTAAAATACCGTTTTCTATTTGATACAACAAATTTTTTCTACTACTTAAGTATCGCTCTTACTATTTTCAATAACTTACATATTCAATAAAATTTTTATCTCCAATACCATCGATACAAAACTGTTGTAAAAAACGGCATACTGATCCCAATCTCTCTAATGCCACTCACAATAGAAAATAAGAAAATAGGAAGTGAGTCGAATACAATAATCTGTTCGTGTAGTCTATCGAAAAAGTGATGGGAGAATCGCATGTTCTCAATTTGCGTTATATCACAGCCTTCTCTGTTTTTGCATTGTTTTAAAATGCATATCTATATGCACAGTGAGCCAAGTAAAAATATTATAAAAAAAAATATAATAGAATCATTTATATCACGTTAATAAACTAATCTTTAAACAACTTTCCATAATTATAAAGTAAGTATTATTGTTATTATTTTAACATCTTCCATTTTTTAATATTATTTCTTTTGTTCCACACATACATCGATTTTATTCTGTTTTGTATTGTATTTTATTCTCTCGTATATTGTTTTTTATGTAATTTACGTCTACACCTTCCTCTATTTACAATGTTTTATTTTAAAGATGGACTTCGCCCACCCAATCTTTGTAGATTAAAAATAAAAAATAATTGTCCTATTTAAAAATGAATCCACTATTTTTTCACAAAATCTGGCAAGTCTGACTCTTTTCTGTGTACATTTTTTATCAATTCTGATTTGCATTATAAAATCCACTGTTATTTTATATTGAAAAATATTATTTCATTTCTAAAATAATATATATCAGTTTTTAAAAGAGGTTTCTTCCACTTGCGATAGAGACATTGGTAGGAGATAATTCTTTTGTTGCACTTGCGGTAGTACCTGTGTTCTAACAATGAGCAAGTGCCTCATAGCGTATTTGGTAACATCATCTAAAAAGTTTGTTCTTTTAAATTGTATAACTACTTTATTTTTATTATCGTTATTAAATATTTTCTTTTCCCAAATTAATGATTATTTTTTTTATTTGTTTATTTTTCTTTATTTATAAACCCAAATATAATTTATTTAAAATATACTTCAAGGACAATTTAATTCTTATTTTTCTTGCCCTAACAATAATTAAATTGATTAGGCTTTTTTATCCCCAAAGTTCTGAAACGTCTCAATTTAAAAACAAAATAAATAAAACAAAAGAAATGTTGGCAACACTGCTGTAAATGCCATTTAAAGGTGTTTAGAATGCGTACGAAATGGTTTGAATGAAATACCGAAAAATGGCATTTAAAATAGTTAATAAACCCTTAACTATTTTAATAAATATGGAAATTTTTTCATACTTTTGGGCCCCACAAATCGAAAAGTGCACAAAAATTGGAAGTTTTTGCCCCTTTTTAAATATATTACGCATTATTTGTAATCTACGCCTATGTACATCCCTTGGTCCACATTTCCTTTAAGAGCAATTACCACTGCACTCTCAAAAATATGTAGCCAAAAATCAAATAAAATAAAAGAATTAAGGACAATAAATTAAAAACAATCGATTTGACAATGGATTGTTTTAAATCAGTTTAATAATTTTATCATTTGAAACATTTATCTTTATTAATGTTGTAATTTATTTATCTTCTTCACATCGCTCTTTTAAATAAGGTATATTCTAACTTTTTCCCTTCGGTAGCTTAGCACGTAAAGTAAAACTCTAGTCAAAGAAAATTTGTATATCACTATAATGGATACAGAAACTTTCAATGTTCCATTAGAAAGAATATATTTATTTTGGGTGCAATATATCTACCACCTAATTCTTATCCCAATTCATATCATATGGACTATGTTTAGGTTGAGGACTTTTGTTCCACAGCTTCTTCATAGCATTTCTCATCACAAGCAGATACTGAGGCTATAGAAACTATTTCAGAACTGTGTTCTTCTCAAAACCTCTTCAAATCAAACAAAATTTTTAACGAAAGGGGAGTTATTCTTGATCTTGTCTTTCCCAATTTGAACTTACTGTTTGTAAGGCTATCGATGTTATGATCCCACCTGATGATCACCAACCACCACTTGAAACTACTCTTCAATATAAGACAAATATCGACACTGCGTATGAAGAAGAATATTACTACGACTTTCGTTACACCGATTTTACTGCCATATGCCAGTGTTTTAAAGCCTTTGGGACATACTTCTATGATGCACTGTATTTGATAATGGAATTATCTTAAAAGGTTGATTTATGATAAGAAGCTTGATTAATATTATTTTAAAAGTTCAAAATCTCCTGAAAGTTATGCCTTATTTAGTTGTCTAAGAGCTCGCTATAAACTCTAGTTCAGAAAGTGTTATTTAAATTATGTAAATTCTATCTAAACCTCTGATAAAAGTAATATTAAAGTTTCTTGGAATTTTGTTAACAGCAAAGAAGACAATATTGTTATTCCAGATTAAATCAATTTTGATGGGTTTTAAACTTCCTTGATACAAGAAAGGGACCAGGTCGTGATACATTTTCTTCCTTACTCCTGAAAAACTGCAGCTTTATATTGTCTAGTTATCTGTTTTTTATTTTTAACAAATCATTGGATACGAGAGATTTTCCGAATTATTGGAAACTCTCATATGTGACACCAATATACAAGACCGGTAAAAATCTGACATTGAAAACTACCGTCCTATATCTAAAATTAGCGTAATCCCAAAGCTCTTTGAAAGCACCATAACGGATTAGTTAACTTATGACTACGCTAGTATCATAACTCCACAACAATTTGCTCTCTCGCATGCAAGTCAACAGAATTAAACTTGTTTGCCCATGCTTACTTTATTTCGGAAACCCTGGAGATGGGGTGTTAGGTAGATACCGTATGTACCGACTTTTCCAAGGCTTTCGATATAGTGAATCATGAATTGTTAATTCATAAGCTAAGTAAATTTGGTTTAGGTGGCATATTGTTGCAATGGATTAAAAGCTACCTTCTTAATAGATTTCAAATAGTCAAAGTAAAACGTCACTATTCTCATCATTACTCTGTTACTTCTGGAGTTCTTCAAGATTGCCATCTCGGACCCCTTCTTTTTAATTTGTTTGTCAACGATGTAATTTACTTTTTGCAGATGACCTAAAATGTTTCCAATTTGTCAATAACTTTGGAAATGGTATTGATTTACAGACTGATAGTAACGGCATGAGTTTAAATGTGGAAAAATATCACATTATTCGGTTTCATCGTTCTCAACAGTCCACTATATTTGACTACACAATCAATGGTCAACTTTTAGATAGTTGTAATCATCGTGGACTTATATTAGATACAACTCTTAGCTTTAACCATCACATCTCTTTAGTTATAAGTAAATCTATGAAAATGTACGGATTTATTACGACTTCACTGATGATACTGCTATTAAAACTCTTTATTGTACTTTAGTTAGGAGTTACCTCGATTACTGCTCTTCTATATGTTCCCAACATCATGCAACGTATAAATTAAAAATCGATCCCGTTAAGAACAATTTCTTTAGATACATACATATAGCCTGGCAAACGTTTTATGATAATACTACAATGAAGCAGTTTTTAAAGATACCCTCTTTGGAAACTAGAAGAAAACAGAGAGACCTGATCTTACTTTTTAATATTGTTAATGGAAGATATGGTTGTTTTGAAATTCTATCGAAAAATAATTTTTTTGTTCGTACTCGTAGTACCAGGCAATCACAAATATTTTATATTTCTTTTTATAGACTTTATAGTACTTTTAACGGTTGTGTTCCTCGGATACTTTGATTGTCAAATTCTTTGGATAATTTTACAATATTTGATTCTTCTGTAAATATAATTATACACAACATTTAAAATACACCAATGTAATTTTTAACAATTTATTGCAATTTAAATGGGCTTGCCCGTAAGTAAATAAATATTGTCTGATAGGTTAGCTCCCAGAAATTAAATTGGCCTTCCTCTAGTTACTACTCTACCTATCTATTATATTGTAGTAAAAATTTAGCTGTCTTTAGGTGTAATTTATTCAAACTAAAGTATTCTTACAAAATGAAATTAGTTTTGATATCTATTTAAACTAGTTGTTTTTTTTTGTGTGTCATCGGCATCAACTGCTACGGTTATCAACCTCGTGTTCGGTGTAGGCTTTGTTACTGTTTCCCAGCGCTACTTTAGGAACAGCACTGTTAATTAGTACCCAACAGTGAATGGTCGAGTGGGGAATCCAAGGCATCAGAATTAATTTTAAATAGTTGTTATTATAAAAATTGTATCTTATTGAAGAAATGAATTACATCTCACATTTTTCTTTATACAATATCTTATCGTCTTTTATCCTTATAAAGGGAAATTAATTATGAGCCACACTGTATACACAGGTGAGAAAATCACCGTAAAACACGGTCTTCGTGACACGATACATTACTTAGTATGTTGATTTGAAGACTTTACGATGCTATTCATACATATTCGAATAGTTCACCTTTGGGCGAATTAAGAAGAGCACAAATTAACGTTTTCTTTGATATTGTAAAGGCCATGCGCCCGTTATGGACGTATTGGCCATAAACGTACACCTATAACACCTGGTTTAGTGTTTTATTGGTACAACATTGTTCATCTGTGTTTGTTTTTAGCCGCCTTTTAACTACTAATTGGACGCGGTATATGTGAAAATATTACCTGAGTCAACATTCAGAAAAAATCAGAGTGTCGTGTACCTTTCGCCTCTTTTGGTGTCAATTTACTTATTGCTTTACGTGATGATATTTTTTACACAACATAAATGACGGATATAAAGTAGATGTATTATCTGTTACTCAATTTTTTAATAATATATCTATGCAGATCATAGGTATCATTCTAGGTTCATGCGCCTTATGCGCCGTCTTTGATGTATTCTTCATTATGAGTGTGTTGTTTAATTGTAAAAAGAAATGTTTAAAATGGAATTTTCTTACTTTCTCTTTCATTAATTTCATCTTTCATAACTAAGTAATTTTTGCTTTGACAATATTTACTTTTTTTTTATATTTCTTTGTTTATGATAAACGTTTTTTTGACTTATTAACCATTTTTTTTTAAATGTAAAGTTACCATAATTGAAATTTATTTTTCCTCTTATTCTTCTTCTACGTTGCATGTTAATTATTACTTTTACTTTGTTATTTTAATTCAAAACTTTCCCTACTAGTCTAAGATCCGAAATAAGGTCGACCTTCACCCATCTGTTTACCGGATGAAAGTTTTTTTTTATTAAATAAAATATGTTTTTAAATATACCGAATAAAAATATTTCAGAATTGTTTGTGAATTTGGTATCCAATAGTTTTATTCTTTTGAATGTCGATGTGAATATTAAATTTGGGGAATTTGATATAAACAATTGGCGAAATGTATCATATTAATAATATTTTTAACTATAACAAATTGAATTTCTTTCTTTTGTTATTTTCATTATTTTATAAATATGCATTTCTATTTTATAAAATATTTTGGCTCTTATATTTTATATTAATAATATTTTTTTTTATTTTTAGGTAAGAAAATCAAATCCTATCATCTTGCTTGAGTAAGTATTAAATAATTTATAATTTTAATTAATATTATTGAAACTATTATTATTTGTATCAAAAAATTTAAAAATTTTTTCATAACTAAATTATTATTGTTATGTATATTTTTAATAGATGATACATTTACTATTAAAACAGGTCATTAATTAAATTAAACAATTCTTTTTTTATTGATGAAAATATTTTTGTTTAATTTGTATTATATCTATAGAAATGCAAATACTTACATTATAAGTAAATGTAAACATATAATTTTTAGAATTTTTAAATAAACGATAAATTCAATTCTTTGCATAAATAACTCGTTTTGCAATTAATTTCACATATTTTTTTTTTAATTTTGTGCTTCACTTTTATTTATAAGAACTTTATTGTTATACCTACATATTAAAGTGAATTTATACAGGGTATCACTATATTCGACCAACAATGCTCTACCTCTGAGAGCTCTGGTTAATTGATGAATTTTGATATACGAACATGAATCTTTAAAAGGCTTAACTACCGATATACAGGATGTTAAACGTTTTAAATCAAAATTAAAAATTTCTACAACATAAAAGATTATTAATTTTTTAACTTATAAGAAGGCAGTTTAAAAATTAATATTTGTTCCATTGGTGTATAAAATAGGGAATAAAAGTTGCCACTTACCCTGATAATGCGCCACTGGTTAAATTATTCAAAGATTATTATAAGTATTTTTTTAAAGAGTATATTGGCCAGTAAATTTGAAAAAATATTGAAAAGCGATTTTGATTTATAGCAAATTTTAATTAAAATTTTTTAACATTGTGTATCTCAGTAGCTTATCCTTTTAAGGCTTCATATTCCTATATCAAAATTCATCAATTACCGATAACTCTGGGGTAGAGCGTTGTCAGTCTTTATAAATCCATAATATAGCTCTTAAAAAAGAACTTTTTCATTTTGAATTTTGCAACTCTAAGAACAAATCCGCGAGCCTTGGAGAAATGGCATCCCTAGAAGTCAATATTAGGCTTGTTCTTATAGCAATCAAAAACAGTAACTGATAGAAGGATTCTGCTATAGTTCCAAGAAAATTATTTGATAAGATTATTATTTTACGATGATTACTATACCAGTTTGCAAATACTTTAAACACTTAACAATATACCACGCATAATCCTGACTATTACTGACTTATTTGGACTAATATGAAACGAATCTCTATTTTTCTATAGATCTTCAGTTTTCTCTATTTTTCTGCGTTTCTAGAAATTATTTGTCGTCTCCATAAGGAATTAAAAATTTTCTACTCATCTTAACACTATATCATTCTTTTCTTATATCTTCGCTCGTAGTTTTATCAATCATTTCAGTTATTGAACTCCTTTTAGATATTTTACTTTAACTTCTTGTATTCCATTTATTTCTTCAGGTAATAGACTATGAAGAAGTCTAATCAGGAGTCTGGTGGCTTGAAATACACATGTGGATATTAGATTAGATTTTTATTAGTTAAGCTCTCCTAAAATATACTCCAAATGAAAGAGTATTTAAATTTTAAAAATTTACATAAAATAAGGCATATTAAGTGGGCATAGGTAATGTACAAAAACTAGGTCACCTCAGGTCATTGACTTCGAATACTCTGCTTAGCTAATCTGCCTATCTGACAGTAGTCCTACTCTCTGTCAGCATTTATAGTTGGGAACATGCGAAATATATGGTTTTTTGTGTCAAATTTAACTGCTTTTATTGGGATTATTGGAGCTATTTTTAATTAATTTTAACTTAATTACACAGGTTTACAAAGAAAAGTTCGGACCAGACCATGGTATTCCTAGGTATTTTGGCGTCTTGAATCCAATCCCGGGGTCAGTGTTGCCCCATCACCTCAGAAAAACCAGATTTCAAGGTCATTTAGAGGTCAAAATGGTAATATTTTGGAACTGGCTCCGGGACAATTTCTCAATCGATCTGTTGGATACCTTCCAAACATGTGAATAAAATGTTGTCATCATCGTTGTATCTCGCGAATTTCGATCTCCCTGCCAAAGTTTTGAATTTCGGCGATCCATTTGCTGTGAGATAATGCCAGTAGATCCAGCACTGACCCAAATGATCCTAGAACCTTGCCAGAACATTGGAGTTATGCTCAAGTGGTTCGTGGTATTCGAGCTCGTGAATTTTGCTTCCCTTGCCAACACGTAGAATTTTGGCGATTGAGTTATCGTCAGTTAATGCCAGCACTTCTCAAAGTGTTCCTAGAACATCATCCAAAAATTGGGTGAAGCTGAGTATACTATCCGGGGCAAACTAAGGTTGCAGAAAATGGCCCGAGGAACCCAACTCGCAACTTCAGAGTTTGCCACCTTTGTTCTGCTGAGGCAAGCCTTTGGAATTCAATCCCCCTGATAAGACGTAACATTCCATCAAGTGTGGGATTGGTGTGGATATCATGCAATATATGCGACTATGACTTAGAGTCTATTTCCGTTGTCGAGAATTCTACACCTTGAGTCAGCTCTGACGGGAGAAGCAGCAGATCGATTCGACGTTCTGGCAAGGTTCTATAGGTTCTCAGATCAGTGCTGAGTGGATCGCAGTTCGACCAAATTCTCGCTTCTTGGCGGGGAACTTAACATTCGTAATTTAGAAATCACTGGGCCGGACCTAGGCAGCACACGTAGCATGAGACATTTTGGCAAGGTTCTGTGTCCTTAAGGTAAATGCTGGGTGGACGGCCATGAACTCACAGCAAATGCATCGTCGCAATCGACGCTTGGCAGTGGAATAGAAAGTTGCCAGTTAGTAACCCCCTGAGCCAGTTCTCCACCTTAGGCCAGACCTGAGCGGGACACAAAGCATAACTCCAATGTTCTGGCAAAGTTCTAGGGCCATTTGGGTCAGTGCTGGATCCACTGGCATTATCTCACAGCAAATGGATCGCCGAAACTAAACACCTTGGCAGGGAGATCTAAATTCGCGAGATACAACCATCATGGTAATAGTTTATCTACTGGGCTGTCCCTGCGCTGATCCTGGTCGAGATTCATGGCCTATGTCTAATGTTTGAAAGGTATTTACGACCTAGACAGTTACCCCTCAACTTAACAGATCGCTTGAGAAATTGTCCCGGGGCCGGTTCCGAAAAAGCACCATTTTAACTTCTAAATGACCTTGAAATCTGGGTTTTCTGACGTGATGGGGCTAAACTGACCCCGGGATCGGATTCCGGACGCCAAAATACCTAGGAAAACCATGGTTCGGTCAAGTAGTACGGACTTTTTTTTTGTAAAGCTGTGTTATTTTTGAAGTTATGAAAATTCAAACCCTGTATGACCAGAGTTAATATTATTAATTCATATGGACTTAAATGCAAAAAATAATTAAATTGGAGTCAAAATCTTGCCAGGTGTATAAACAATATTATAATTTCAAAAGTCTGTGAAAAAAAGGTTTTCCATAAAAATAAAAACAAGCAAGTGCAATTTATACCAATACTGTATACCGCATAGAAAGTTATTTAGGTTACGACGAATATATTAAAGTTGTTGTAATAAATAATGAACGTGGCCAGTCTGGCGGTTATTATTTTTATCTTATCACTCATGCCCTGTACACGGGTTCTTATCTAAGGTAAATATTGCTCACCTATTTCGAAAAAACCTCATTATCACATCCGCCATGTGTTGTTGGCTATATTAATGCTGTATTAAATAGGGGCTATAATCTTTATAGTCATGTCTTGTCAAAAACTGCTTTCATTTTTCTCAAAATAATGGTCAGAGAGCAGTTATGTGCGAAATTGTCGTCATATTCATATTGTAAATTTGACCACGAAAATTTAAATCTTTAGCGGAACGTTTTTAAATTTCTAGTTTAATTTAAAGTTATTTTGTAAAACCAACGATGGTTGTATTTTTTGATAAATAAACGAAAAAGGAGCCACTTCATTGTTTTTTTATCTTATTTATCTAAATCATAATCACAGTTATTTTTCTACTTATTAAACATAGATTTACTATATTTTTATAGTAGTCTAATTTTATGAAAAAGAACATTGTAATACCAAGTAAAATATCCACATTTTTACAAGTGTCTCCTTTTTCGTTTTGAGTAGTATAGTTTGAGTTTTAATCCTTCCGAATTCCTTTGAACGGATTGTAAAATTTTCTACATTCTTGATAGTTTTAAAAAAGTATGAAATCTTGAAATATGAAAATATTTGTACTGCGATTTGTTAAGATGTTTTGTGCAATAAAAAATTATCAATTTCAAATTAGTAGGTACTCACCAACTTTATTATTAAACATAACACCATCCATATTAGTTATTATACATTTTGGATTCTAATTAATGATTTTTAAAATTCGAAAAAAAAGTCTTACATCAAAACTATTAAAAAACTGAGAATTAAAACTATTTAAAAGTATAAATATATTTCCTATTTTTATAATAATAGTTAACAGCCAGTTAGGACTTATCCAGCTCTTAGTGATTTTTCCATATTCATCATAAAATATAATTCTTCTCTTTATTAACAGTATGTTAATAAAGCGTAGAGAATTAAGTTGGACGTAACTACGTAAACATAAAAGCTAACGTTAACGTTAAGCGCCACTGTTCCGCTCCGCCCTTACTTATGAAAAGGGCCAAGCGTTATTTTTGCTAGCGCAAATTTTTTATGTGTCCGCCGAGAGTAAGGTCATGTCCTTAGACAGAACCTAATAAAACAAATTCTCATCTGACAGTTAATTTATTTGAGGTTATGAATGGAAAAAAAATACTAAAATACCACGTCGTTAAAATGTTAAATATTAAGATATTCCTGCATTCTACAATACTGAGCATATGTAATCGGAGATCCTCGAATAGTACTATTTGTTACAAACTGTATTTATACCACATGAGTAATAATCTAATCAACAAAATAGGCCTTCATAGCTATAAAAATCTAACGAAATATCTCTAATCGTACATAATAATAGTGTACTATGATTCACATTAGATATATGCTTGTTCTACGAAATTAATACATACATATTTGTAAAAGAATCAAAATTACGCTGCCGGTTTAAGGTTAGGTCAGAACCTCGAGGTAGATGGGGGCCTTACTTGTGATCTAGATGGCTAGACGTCCTGTATAGCTTGCTGTACTTTAAGTCCCAAGGAAGGTCTCACAAGGGTAAGCAGTAAATAATCCTTAACCAGAAGGGGGTTGGTCCCGGGATAATCAGTCTCGACGTCTTGCATGTAGATTCCGAACTGATACCAGCAAGTGTAGTACGAGGTACGGTAGACTAACTATAAAGCTAAATAGCTTGAAGAAGAAGGAAGAGCCGTAAAGTTGTAAAAAGTGGCTAGGAAAGTTCCCAGGTACATTTTTCTTTTTTTTATTTCTCCTGTGCTCGACTGACTATGTCTCCGAATAACACTGACGCCTATTGGCTTATTGTGTTTTACCCCATGTTAGTTCATAGCACTCACTCTGTCACCTTTGTGTCTTGTACAAGTTTGTACAGATCCTTGGGTGAGTGGGTTCTATTCGTTGTTGGATCAACCTGGGGTTGTCCAGAAAGAGTCTTTTGCAATCTAGAGTTTCGCATTTGCACAGTATGTGTTTGGCCGTTTCTGGTTTCTTGTGATACAGTCGGCACATGAGTTCCCCATTGTACATGCCAATTTTGTTTAAGTGTCCCTTTACTGGGGCGTGCCCAGTCCTGAACCCTGTTATCACTTTCAACTGGTTCCTATTCATAAAGAGTAGTTCTCCAGTTCTTTTGGGACATGGTCTGCCTATGAAGGCTTTTCCATGTGCCTGTTTTAGGGTGCTTCCCCAAAAGTTAATGTGTTGTTCCCGAATCCAGTCGTTTCCCAGGTACTTAAAAGGTCTGAAAGAAGGATTTGCATAAGCCACACATATAAATAGCCTTTCAATCTAGAAAGCAAATGTCTCTTTTCTTTACACGATAAAATTGCCAATGATTTCTGCTATTTCTAGTATACTACCTAGATATTATTACCAAATTAATTATTTAAATAATATTAATTGATTAAAACGGTATATACATACAGGGTGTAACGTAAATATACCGACAAAGTTTTATGGGTGGTACAGGACATCAAAATAAACATTTTTTGCCTAATAATAAAACGTTTTATTTTCGAGATACAGGATACTATAGTTTCTAACAAAATCGATTTTTAATCAATATTAAGACTCTTTTAACTGATTTAAATAAAATTAGACCTTTTAGATATATTATGGATATCTTTTGGATCTATTAGCATGTATCCAAAATTTCTATAGACGTGCCCTCTGGGCAAGTGGATTTACTTTTTGCTGAAAAAAAAGAACATCCTGTAAATTTTTAGAAATGTTTGTTTTTTGTTTTTATAAAATAACTAAAAATACCCAAAAGTTTCTCTTAATTATTATTAAATTAAATGATGCTATAATAAGTATCCAAAATCTTCACCATTTATTTCAATGCAAAGATTGCGTCCTGTATCTAGGAAACAAAGCGTTTTCAGAAACGTCTATTAGGGAAAACTTTAAATGGATGTCCTCTACAACCCCTAAAAGTTTGTCGATATATTTAAGGGATATACCTCTCTTGCGAAACTGCTACTTTTAAATATCTTTGATAGTAGTATTCTAATTGAAATAAAATATTTTTTTAAATTAATATTTTCTATGGTTTACGCTAAAAAGTAGATAAGAAATTTTGCAAACATTAAAATATAATAAATTAGATGTTTATTTCATATTTATCAACACATTATACAAATTGATATCTAAAGTAAAGAAATACATTTGACAATGTAATTATTGTTACTCGATACGCATCACCAAAACTGGGATAAATCAGACACAATTTATTTATTTTCCTCTCAGATAGTTAGATTTACATTGAAACATTATAGTTTTCTTACATAGTTCTCGACCAATCGTCAGGTATTTACCTCGCTTTACCTTTTAGATCAATTATTAACTAAACAATTTCAACAAAAAAATAGTTCGTTTACTATTCCTGACTGTAAATCATATTCAATAAGCTTGTAAAGTAGGCCTTATCTCTAAGGCAAATCATGCTTTTCATTACATGTACTGATAACAGTGTTTCAACCTAATTATTGTGCAAGTTTTATGAGACCTTAAATTATTGTTTTGTTTACCTCGATCTCGCTTTTACTCATTGAACAGGACCGGAATGAGACCCCTACACCGTTTTAGACTAAAAATCCCAAATGGAATATACGCAGTATGAATAAAATAGAATGTACAATTAGAAAACGGTGGCTTTTATATTTTTTCTTCTTTCTAGCTCTTCATTTGCCTCCTTTTGAACCACCAAGCGTGGATTTTCAAACGACATCCTTTATCCTTTAAACGATAAGTTATTCTTCTATTAAATCAACTCTGCCTTTCTTACTACTTCTGACTAATTATTTATTTTTTATTTTTAATAATATATTTAGAAAAAATTTGAATGGTAAAAGACAGTGGTATTAATTAGAAATTAAATGAATACTATTATGAACAACTCAAATGCTGGTCTCATGCCCTTTTTTCAGTTGGCATAGACCGGTAGATATCCGAAAGTGACCTCAAGAACAGCAATATACATCTGTGATTGGCTGTCATTGCGATTCTTGTTCTAATTTATGTTTTACACAAAGTGAATGCATCTAAGGTCTACATACTGTTGATGGTATCTGCTCTTCCAAATTTTTCTCCATTATTCGACCAATAGTCAACGCAGTTTGAATGATTCATCAGTCGTACAATTCACACCCATGTTCAATCTAATTTCATATATATCATTATTTTTTGTATTGTTATTTAGAATTTCTTTTCTCTCAGAATACCTACCCATCCACTTATTGTACTTATTAAGTAAGATTTATCTTCGTATACATCAATCCAGAAAAAAATAAAAATCAAAAACCAATAATGGTTTAAAAGGTGTTAATAATTTAGAAAATTGTTTAAAAATAAATAAACCCGACCCTGCAACTACTTCAAAGGAAATAAATGACGTATCCTACCTGTTTTATCATCTTGGAGGTAAACACTATTCTGTATTTGACAGACATTTTTTTTGTTCATGTTATCTAAGCCATACAAAGTGAGACACTTTTAGGTATATTAAGTTGATTTTATCTATTAATTAAGTGTATATAATTTCATAATAATTTTGAAATTATCGATGAAACATTTACAAATGATTAATGAGATTATTAAATTCACCTTTACACATAATATTATTATTTAGGTAATATCAAAAATTTCAAGTGTGTTTTATCTCTAAAAATATTTGTTTAAAAATCTCAACTAGAGTTTATTTGAAAATGGCACAGTTTTTATGGCAAAGGTCTATATACAATAAATATATAAAAGTGAATATTGATATATTCTGATCTAAATTTCCACTAGATTTTAATATTACCACCCCAAAAAATCTCGAATAAAATACATCATAAAATGTAAATGAACAAACTGTAAGGGATTAAACAATTGTAGGATTATTATTTTTAAAAATTTTAAAAAGAAAACCAAAGAATTTATTTTGGAACAAATAATGCTAAACCTATTATTTTAGAAATTATCCGTCACTGATTTGTGTTATATTGGGGTTTATCTCCTGGGAGACAAAAATTTTGCTATCATTAATTTTCAAATAAACTATTATAATATTTTAGTTTTATAGGCACTCAAAATTAGTCTAACAATATTAAAATTCCACTGTAGGTTATTCCAAAGTTTCTCTAGTCCATCTTTCATTCTTTTTTCAAAATTTTCCACCTGCATTTCTCTAGTAGTTCTTAAAAATAATGCATTTTGTTTTTGCTTCATGAAAATTGCAAATTCTACAACCAAAGCTTCCATTTTCTCACATATCATTATGAAAAATAAAATAGAAAATATACGTCAACTTTTTTTATCTTAAAAATGTTATGACTCATCTATATGAAAGTGTTCCTTGAAAAAATAGCAACTCTTATACCAGGAAAGCTTTTACCTCCTCTAACTATTCAAACAAATACATTGTAATTAAACAATATTATAAATATTGGTTTTAAAACAAAAATATTATTATTAAGTGTTTAATTGAGTCGACTAATTAAAGTTATTATGGGTTTATATGTGTATTGAAATTAATTCTAATCTGTTACCGCAGGTTTGTTATTTTCGTGGAATTGATAACATTTTTGAATTGATGTCGTTTACAAATGATTTAGAATTACCTACATTAGAAATAAGACAACATTGATATATTATCTTTATTTTTATCATTGTTATCAAGACAATATCTTTCGCATACATCACACTTTCATTGTTTTAATAACACATTTAGAGAAAAAAAAAATAATAGCCATATTTTATCTGTCTCAAGTCTCTGACAAAACACAACAAGGTTACTATTGAACTAATGCCGTGGTTTGAAGCAGTGTTGGGATCCGAAAGCAAGTCTACTTATAAAAATTTAAACTAAATCATTTCTAACATTATAAAAGATTTGAAGAGAACAGATATATAACCATTATCTTATAAATGATAAATAAAAAGAATGCACTTTTTCAACAAACATTAAAAAATCTGAATAACACCTAGAAATTAAACAATAATATAAAACATATAAAAACAAAGTAACTTATTCTATAAAAACTCTAAAAAATAACTATTATAAAAGCCTAATTAACAAAAATATTGAAAACAACTCCTGTAACCTCCAACAATTTTGGAAGGTAATAAATGAAATTAACTCCAATGCGCTAGTTCAATGACGATGTAATTATGGTTCCACTGACAATTAAAGTGACAGTAGATTTTTTGAGTGCGTTTTGTTCGTTTTTTTTACCTATATTATATCGTTTTTTCACTTTTATAGATACATTTCTAAAGCAAGTAGATAACATGCATCAAATATACAATCATTTAGTTACCAATTACATACCTTTCAACTATTTTTTATGACCTGTAAACAATATTTAGAAATAAAGTTAAAACAATAAAAACGTATATGTCAAATTTATTGATGTTTTTGTTATAAGTTTGGTTAGAATTAAATGTCAGTGGAACCAAAATGACATCACAATGAACTAGCGCATAGAGAAACAAAAAATATATAAATTCAATAAAAAACTCGAAAGGGAAAACAATAAATACATTCAAAGAAATTGCAAATATTTTTAATAAAACCTATATAAATGTTGGAAAAGAACTGGCTCAAAATATTAAGCCAAATCCAACCTATCGAGCATCCCGCAATATTCTCTGCAATTCTTTCGTCCTATTTCCAACTTCCGAAGAGAAATTGAAACTATTAATAACAAGTTAAAATCTAATAAAATTCCTGGTGTCGACAATATTAAGGCCGAAATATTAAAAGATATATCTAAATTTATTTAACACCACTAAATCATTTGATAAACTTTTGATACTGGTATATGGCCTAATATATGTAAACAGACAATTGTTGTCTAAATATATAAAAAAAAGAGATGACACACTTATCAAAGATTTTTGAAAAAGCTCTTAAAAACAGATTAGTAAATTTTATATCAAAATATGGTATAATATCTGATAAACAATATGGTTTTAATAAACATGCTATTTTAGCACTATCTACCAAAATACTAACTGCTCTAGATGGAAGCAGTACAGGTATCTCTGTATATCTAGACCTCTCGAAAGCATTTGATACTGCCAGCCACCGTTTACTTTTGGATACCTTAGAAGAAGCAGGTATAAGTGACTCAAATTATTTGAAAGTTAACCTTTCAAACCGACAACAAGTTACAAGAGTAAATGGTGTCTACAGTGATCTAGGATCCATGACTTACGATATCCCACAAGGTACAGTACTCGGTCCTATTCTATTTAATATTTACATCAACGGATTATTTTCTATCGAGAGTTCAGGGGAAGTTTGAGGATTCGCGGATGATACTACAATATTTTATAAAGCTAATTCATGGCTAGAACTAAAGCAAAAAGTTGAACAGGACCTCCCAAATCTAAAAAGCTGGTTTGACTGTAAGTTACTGACACTAAATGTAGATAAAACCCACTACTTACCATTCAGTAATAATATTATAACAAGACCTCCATTTGACAAATTAACTACTGCTTTTGGGCAAACACTTACCATTCTCACTGAGAACAAGATAAAATATCTAGGGGTTTACATGGATTCATATCTCAAATGAAGGGAAAACAACTTTTATATACCAAAAATTAAGAATGATAATATATAAATTTAAAAATATAAGAGATTATCTACAACCACATCAACTTAAAATCTTGTATCATAGCTTAGTAGAAAGTCATAGCCATCATTGTGTGGGGTTGAACTTTACAATACATTTACAGCCACTTGAAGTTCTGCAAAAAAGATTTTTAAAAATAATGCTTAAAAGGCCCTACAGGTATCCTTCAAGCTCATTGTTTGTTGAGGCAAATGTTATGGATCTAAAACAAATTTTTTATTATAATATTAATATTAAATATCATTCAAATAAACAACTATTTAACTTACCAGATCATCCATATAGCACAAGGACCATAAGTGTGCTCCGCGGAGCCCTGGGGCTCCACTAAGCCTCTGTGGCGGCTCCGCGAAAAAAGTTCGCCGCCACTAAAAGGAGTACCTAGTTTAAGGACGTTTTTTCGGATTTCACTAAAAAAGAATTTGATTTTGCTTAAGAACTTTTTTTTTAAATGTTAATAAAAAGTTTAGAATTAAAGAACTGAAAAGTATCTACAATAATTATAGAAGTTAAGTAATAGTGGTGGTATTATAATTCGATGGAGAGATTTTATAGAAGACAACAAATTTTTTCCAATTAGTTTAATTTTTCTTTTCAAACATCATTTAGGCAGTCCTTCACGTTATTCGTAAAGTAGCCATTTATAAAACCAGTTACGAAATGCTTTATTTTATATAACGAGTGTATATCTGCGAAACGAGCAGAGCGAGGTCCCGCAAAATAAATGAATTACATAAAACGGCATTTCGTAACATACAATATTTAAAAGAAATTTACTTTTTCGCTTTTTTTAGATACATTAATATCTGTTAATCAATAAGTCCAACTTTGTAACCTCTCTATGTTCTACGGCTGTGAATCCTAAATTTTTAGCCAGGAATAATCAATTTGAATTATTCCATGTGCCAATTAAAACATTTTTTTGAACAGCATCCCTTGGGGGTGGCAGTCCCTTCAAAGTGGCGGCGCCGGCGCATGTGACATACTTGTGACAGTAGTTACGCCTCTGTCTCTAACTTTAAATATAGACAATAAGATAAAATGTTATAAATAATCGTATACACGTTAGCAGCTCAAAAATGCTCTGAAGATGCCTAAAAAAACTGAATGAGCTAGGCGAGGATATTACAGATACTCTCATTTCGGTCCCGGGACACAACACAGTAAAGATCAATGGGTTGTAGATAGCCTCTTAAAGAAAGAGACTGAAACACCCTTTATAGGACCTTAACCGTCCTGCGGTTAATAATACAATATTAGGAGATATAAAAAAAGGATTGCGTGGTGGAAGACAATTGGAACGATATCTTGAAACTAAGATAGATACTTCTTGGTAACTTTAACCAGAAAAGTATGGAACAAATTCATTTTTAGCTAAACAGACCATTTTAAGAAATAATCCTGAAACACGTAGATTTTTGATTTTAATTTACCGTATTTTAAAATAATCTAATATACAGGGTGAATTACTTTCGAGTAATGAAGTCACCGTCATTTATTTTTAAATGGAACACCCCCATTTTGTCTCAATTTTCGGATTACTCTAGTTGAGCTGATTCCAAAAATGTTATCACATGTTGATTCCAATTGGTACAGGGTGGACTTGTGGTCTAGCAGACAGAATATGAAAGAAATTATTTCTTATCAATTCGTCTAGTTTTTTGTGAAATGTCATTATTTGTTTAGTAATTTATTGATGTTCAGTGACAGTTTAGTACTACAATATTTTTGGTATTCGTGAATGTTTTAATTATTGCTTAGATTTAATTTGAATTAGAAATGGAGTTAAGTGTAAAACAAAAAATTGAAATGCTTATGATGATTGGGTATGAAGACAGATCGCGAACTCAGATGGAAGTGTGCAATTTGTTTAATGATAAATATCCAGAAAGACCTATAACGCGTTCAACAGTCAGTAAGATTGACACTGGTACGGTTGAAAATGTACGCAAATCAGGTCGTCCCTCTGCAAATGCTGATACAGCATTAGATGTTTTACTTTGTTTTTAAGAAGACGCGCACACTTCTGTGCGTAAAGTTAGTCGGGATATCGGTGTTAGCAAAACAACGGTACACAAACTATTAAAGCTTGAAAAATGGCATCCTCATAAAATCAAACTTGTGCAGGAATTAAACGAAGATTATCCCGATAGAAGAATCCAATTTTGCGAAAAAATGATGGATAAATGTCACCGAGACTCTCTCTTGATACAAAACAGTATTTTTTCTGATGAGGCCACTTTCACGTTAAAAAGCGAGGTTAACCGTCAGAATTGTAGATACTGGGCAAAAGAAAACTCCCACTGGATGCGTGAGCATCATACACAATACCCGCAGAAGGTAAATGTATGGGCTGGAATTGTAAGAAATCGAATCATTGGACCCTACTTTATCGAAGGTAATTTAAACGGGGCAACGTACCTTGAGTTTTTAAGGAGGTATCTCGTACCTACTTTACGCAATTTGTTTCTCAGCAGACGTAACCCTGGAGGTTGTGATGAAAGTTTATGGTTTCAATAGTATGGTGCACCTCCACATTATGCTGTAGATGTTAAAAGGTACCTAGATGAAATTTTTCCGAACAGGTGGATTGGTAGACGTGAACCTATCGAATGGCTAGCGAGGTCACCAGATTTCAATCCTTTGGATTATTTTATGTGGGCCATCTGAAGAATGTTGTGTATCAAACGAAACCAGCAAATATTCAAGAATTAAAAGAGAGAATTCGGACAACAATAAACAATATTTCTCAAGACACAATAAACAAGGTTCAACAAGAATTTGTACACCGTTTGGGTTACTGTCAAATACAGCAAGGGCTGCAGTTCGAACATTTATAAATTCATGTATTTCATCATATTCTGTCCGCTAGACAATAAGTATTTTTGACAATATTGTTAATTTAACTAATAAAGAATGTTACGCGTTACTTTATGAGCACACACAAAACTATTGTATTTTTGCCCACCCTGTACCAATTGGAATCAACATGTGATACATTTTTGGAGTCAGCTCAGCTAGAGTAATCCAAAAATTGAGACAAAATGGGGGTGTTCCATTTAAAAAAAATGACGGTGACGTCATTACTCGAAAGTAATTCACCCTGTATATTAGATTATTATTTTAAAATACGGTAAATTAAAATCAAAAATCGACGTATTTCAGGATTATTTTTTAAAATGGTTTGTTTAGCTAAAAATGAATTTGTTTCATACTTTACGGACACACTGTATATCTTAGCAAGAACAGGATAATCATAGTAATGGAGATCCTTACTATCCCAGGGAAAACCCTAGTAAACTGGAGTTAATAGCAAATTGGAAGTGCAGATTTTTGTAAAGAAGAGGGAGAGGACGTAACTTCCATAACTGATTGTGAAGCAGTCCAGAATTCAAGGGCACTATTCTGAGGAGCACACCAAATAGAAGAGTGTCATCTACCCATCATAGCGCCACTCTAAATCCTACATTTCATTTCCCTTATTGCTTTAGGGACAGAAGAGGAAACAAAATATCTTTCAGGTCACTCTGCATTTTATACATATTATAAGGAATCATCTAAAACCTTTTAATCACCTTAGCCTTGAATGCCAATAAACCATCACAGATAAATCATGCAAGGTACAAAATAGCGTAAGCAACAATACGTTTTTGTTTGAATTATTCAAAATAGAACAGTTACCAATATTAAAAATTAAATTGAAGAAAAGTGACATAACTTCCTAAATATTCCAATTACATAAAATTTTCCACATATTTTGTCGTAGAAAAATGTTGGCATAATTAATATTATCTGATTGACTTAAGTTATAAGAAGTAGCTAGCTTATAAGGCGCGGAAAAAATCATGTTTGTTCAAACTCAATTTTGCTTTCACCAATACTTTGTTTTCGGCTCAGTAACCGATATGTTTTTCTGAACTTTAAATCGATTTCATCTAAATTATTAATAGTCTCTACAGACGGCTTTATACAAAAATATGATTCGCATGTTACACCCGACATTTAATGCGGATGAATGTCACAGATTTCACAGGATTGTTTCATCATTCCCCGTTATAATGATGGTCAGAGATAAAAGGCAGAAAACTTTTATTTTGATGTCCATGATTGTGGTTAACGACGTGAACGCTCAACGGTTTTTTCATTGACAATCATTTATGCCAAGAAACACTCCGCTGGAGCAAAAATCGTTTGTTTCGGACGCATATCTGTCATCATATATTATAATATGCCGTAAATTTCATATTCGAGCGCAACCAATTTGCCTAGATTCGAAAATTGTTTTGAAATAGACTATAAACGTGCATTGTATGAGATGTGAACCTTTAATGAAAGTTTATTTGGTGTTGTCAGTATATCTTTTATGATGGCGTTTTTATTTTTGCAAACAAACAAGAAATTCGGTCACACCAATGAACAAATATTTTCTCTAGCAATAAAAAGATAATCTGAAATTGAGCGGAAAACGATGCACACCTCAGTTGGATAAATCAGAATTTTATATGTATATTAAAAAATCAAATAAATAATACTTTAAAATATTCTCAGCTTACTTCATTCTTTCACTTATTTAACATTGTTAATAATTTTTGCTTCTCATCTCTTATTATTTCTATTTTGTATTTTGTAGATGTTTACCAGTTTCTGTAAAAGAATTGCATTTATCTTTTTCTTAGAACCTTTTGAGGAGTTTCATTTCTAGGATTACTCCAGATATATTGACTTTGAAAGCTTCTGTTTGAAGTGACATGACCTATATTTTAAAATATTTCATCTCTTCAAGACATCTTTCAACTTCATAAATGGTTTTATCAACTTTCTTTTTTGTCTCCGAGTGACCGTTTCTATTTTGATTTAACATCATCAGTATGAATTTCACCAAAGAGCATTTTTTAATATTTTTGTTTTTCTTTTTGTTCCATTAATTTTAATTCTGTAACAAATTAATGGTTAGATGAAGGTATTAATAGATTAAGAGATTGAGACGATAGCGTAGGTGTCTTAAGGAGCTAGCATTAATTTCCGAACAGAAATTTAGCAGAAATTTATTTTAGAAATCGCCATGCGTTACCGTTTCGATGATGATGGATGGGGTTTTCTTTTTAACAGACTTCAAAAAAGGAGGAGGTTCTCAATTCGTCGATATATTTTTTCAATTTATGCTCAGCGATAATTCTTTAACGCTGTGTCCGATTTCAATCATTCTTTTTTGTTAGAAAGGGGGTACTTCAGGGGTGGTCTCATATAAATTTGGTCAAAATCTAATAATTGGGTCCATCATGATAAAATCCCCAAACTCTCCATTTTTTATGTATGTTTAGCGATAATGCTTTACCACCTTGTCCGATTTCTATGATTCTTTTTTTGTTAGTAAGGGGCTACCTCGGGGGTGGCCCACATAAACTTGGTGGCATCTGCACGATTTTGTAGTCAGTTTTTTAAATGTTTAATACTTGTCTACTTATTGGATTGTTAATTCTGTTGCTGCATTTTTTAATTTTAGATTGTCATTTTTCACAGAAACTTGTTCAATTTTGGTTTATACCAGCCATCTGTTTTCTGTATCAGTATTTCTTCGTTAAATATGGCCAACGCGCACAACACTGTTTAGTAGTTTGTTAACTCTGAATTTGTTAATTTATTATTTTCGTTTAGACATTAATACCTGATTATGAAAAGAGAACAAGAGAAAGAAACAAAATTATGAGATAAACGAAATTATTATTAAAAGTAATTAACGTAAATTTCATAATACAAAAACAAGAAAGTAAGCAGAGAAAAGAAAGAAGAGCATTATGCAAAAAAACTAAGAATACCAAGAAAGTTATAACGAGCGAATAAATAGCAGATGCAGCAATACAAGTCAATTTAAAGGAACATCATAGGCGTCCTATAGTAATTCATTAATATTATCCGCAATAGATAATGGTACATTTACGCTTTATATGTCAAATTTTATTAGTTTCTTTGATTTTTTAGTTTAAGGTTAGACTTATTTTTGTTAATAAAATGTAAAAGTTTCACTTCTAATGTTTCATTTGAGAAATGCGTAACAGGGATTATCTTTAGAATGAAATGGGGCGTTACTACTACATATTGAATACAATATCAGGCTACAATGAATATCTTAAACAATAATTCTATATTATTTAGGTTTCAAGTAGAAGAAAAACTAGAACAAATATCGCTAGGTTACTGATAAGAGCCTAGACTTTTAGTTCAATAGTTTGAATTCGAACACGACCTGTATTATTCCTGAAGCAGCGCTGGAAATACAGTAACAGAACCTATAGAGAACATAAGCCTTTTTAACGCAGTTATCGATGCCAAATGATCTCAAAGAAATAAAATATGAATGATTATAATCCAATGTAATATTTCAGACAAAATTTTATAAAAAAGTGAAGATAATAACAATAAATAGAGAAAAACATACCTATATATCATAAGTTAACGAGCAATTTAATGAATTACCGTTCACCATAATTTATTTTAATTTAATATTGTTCTAAGAGATGCAGCAAGCTGACAATACAACTCGAAGTTATAAACAACATGCTTAGCCATCAGATAAAATAATATGACCTGCGGCTAACGGTAGCAGAAAGACCTGAGCTGAGAATACGTGCAAGGTGTTAAATCTTGAATTCTCCCACGCTGCCATGATTTACTCCACATAAAGCGGCGATCCGAAGAAAAAAGGGTCAGTCCATGGCTTGGCCCATTCAGAGCATTCAACACTTGTTCCTCGGACAATGGTCACCCACAGGCTATTCTGTCTGTTTATTAAATTGTATAGAGATGTTTTTGTGATGATGTTTGGCATGTCTATTTTGGTTTTTATATTGTTGGAATACTAGATTTGGTTCATGATATGGGTTTACAATTTTGGGAATTTTTAAATATATTTTTTTTAATTAGAGTTGGAAATGTACTTCTATTTATTTATTAAAAAAATATAATCAATCCATAGTTTCGTAAATATTAATGTATTAATATTTTGAATAATATTTTGGTTTCTGAAACTTTTAAACTGTATTGAAGCCATATCTGAAATTTTTTACTTGATGAAAACAGATCCATCCGAGACCAATCTTCTGATAAAATTATTTAATTTTGAAAACCTAGTCTTTGACTGAGTCATCTAAAAATAGTATGATCTACTGAAAGATAGGCCAGTTATAATAAAACAGATATTGTTTAAAATGAAAAATTACTTATTCTACTGTGATCAGATAAAGACAGAATACCTAATATTATTGAAATAAACAATCCTTTTATGTTGTTAGTTAAATCAAACACTGTTCCATATTTTAATTATATGCATTATAATATGAAAGGAAATGGAGTTCCATTATTTTGGCACACTACACAAGTCCTAAATCAGAAAAATAGCTTAAGCTTACACTTGATGCCATCAACAAAATGGGGAAACTTTTAAGTTACAAACCAGAACATTCAATATTGCCCATATCACCATATGATACAAATGTAATAATTATTAAATAAAATTTTTGTCATTGTAATAAATAAAAAACTCATATTGATGCTTTTAATTCATTATTTTTGACAACTTGTGAATAATATATCGTCTCTTTAGGATTATAAATATATGATATAAACAAGGTGTATCTATTCTATTCAATATCTTTGGTTTTATCACGACAACACCATTCATTTTAAATCCAAGACAGTTGAACAACATATTATAAAATCTCAGTAAGGATTTCAAATCATTAATGTCTAAAAAATATTGCGCTTGTTTGGATACCAATAATTCCATCCTTTGTATACCATTATTGGGTAAATTCAAATTCTCCAGTCACATGACAATTTGCTTATAAATTTGTTCATAATAGTATAAAGGCAACCGGAATCCGGAAAGTGCGGTGTACTACAGTGCGTATTATCACTATTATCTACTCACTGAAGATTTATCGTCGAACCATAGCCAGTTTTCAATTAGATCGATATCGGCAATCTAAGATCGGTATCTCAAGAGCTACAGCCAGTTTCATACCATACGTTTGTTTCACATAGCCAAAGGGTATTAAAGTTTCTTTGGAACATGATTATATAATGGTTATGCTTATGAATTTAATTTACCAGAATAGGTAAGTGTTGAAAAGAAGAATAAATTGAGTCATTTACATTAAATAAATAAATTTATTTACTGGTTGAGTGTATAAATATTTTAAGTCCAGCGCTTTGTGATTTTCCTTCATTGATTTTCATTTCTATCACTGTATTTGCTTTTCTGCTAAGTACTCTTCTATTTATAGAAAACAATCTTGTATTTTTTGGTTAAAGTACATATTGGAATAGACTGTAATGAAAGCTAAAATGTAATTGTAAAATCTCCTCAATTCAGTGATTTTAGTACGTATTAATTACATCAATGCGGTATTATGAATATTTGAGAAAAATGTATTATATTTTGTAAAAATTCCAATAACCAGCATTAAAGATTAGATATCCGTACACCATTGTGACTTATAAAAAGCTATTTTTTGAAAAATACTACAGACTTATAGTAGATACTTGTCATATGTGCTATAAGTTACACTATTACTCCAAACTCAATAGTAGCAACATTGCTGCAGGAAGTACCCAACTTAAGAGTCATCATCGATAGTAGAAACGTTCTTAAAATACTTAAAATAACCACGTCAAAATTTATAAGTAGTGACAAATGCTGTAAATTGTTTGATTTGGTAAACGTTATTCCTACACTTACTCAGATGTTTATTTTAAGCCAGCTGCCTTTTTACTATGTGTCTGATACTAATCATAAAGGTCCTTCACACGCTGTACTTGTTAACTTATAAATGACCGATAAGTGAACGTCGTTTGTCTTATTCTATTCGGACCAATAATGGCAGAGATCTGATCTTATGCCCTTTTGGCTTAATCGCTGCACATGATTTTTCTATTTAACACTAATCTATGCCATGTCTCCTCTACTGTATGTCCTATGCAAATCGGACCAATATTAGCTGAGATAATAACCCTTTTGGAATTCTCACTGCGCATGCTTTTTTCTTTAACATTAATCTAAATAACATTTTCCCCACTCTCTCGTTTGTTTTATGCAATTCGGACCAATAATAGCGGCTACATTAACTTATAATGTCCTTTTGGCTTTTTGCTGAATAATGTAAGATTGGTAACACTGCTAGGTTAAACAAACGAATAACACAAAATCTGTACCACATAAACAACTTTATTCAATTTTTTGATTAAGCGACTAGTTTCGGCCAACTGGCCATCTTCAGGCCTACAATATAAGAACTTATGTCTAAGGAGAAAAACATACAGATCAACAATACTTACATTCATATATAAAATCCAAAGTTTGGATCACCTCTCAATTTTTTAACAGGGATGTCGCACACTCCCGTCATTTCTGATCACCTTACCGGTGATTACTTGTTAATTATAATTCCTAATTTTCAATATTTAAACCTTTAATAACATTTATTTTACTTATGTTTACCACATAATCTTCATCTATACTTTTAATTAATCATGTAACTCATTCTGTCCAATGTCAATAATCTGGTGTAGAAGATAATTTTATATATGAATGTAAGTATTGTTGATCTGTATGTTTTTCTCCTTAGACATAAGTTCTTATATTGTAGGCCTGAAGATGGCCAGTTGGCCGAAACTAGTCGCTTAATCAAAAAATTGAATAAAGTTGTTTATGTGGTACAGATTTTGTGTTATATTCGTTTGAATAACTCGACCACATTTGAGAATATGGATAATCTTTCGTCACTGCTAGGTTAGTTTGACAGGTGACTGGCCAGGTTAGATTGACAACGCTGTTGATAGATTGTAGGTGGCGGCATGACACGTGACCTTGATATGGACAAAAATTGGTAGAATTTGCCTTGGCGATTTCCCATGTTAATTTACGTAAGATTTGGGATAGAACTATTGCTGTAGCTTTACTTATGTAAATGTGACACGAGGGTATTTGTTGACAGTTTTAAATTTTGTAATAACATAAAAGTCTTTTCTGATCAAAACACCTGAAAAGATAAGATTAAGAATAGAAAAGAAAAAACACTTTCTCAACTTAATTCTGCAGAACTTCAGATTTTACCAACTGAAAATAAAAATTCTGACAATAAGAAAAAAGTCTGTATTAAAAACTCTTATAAAAATGAGGAACATAAATATGTATAGTATATAGAAAAATATTTAACCTTGATTCAGATGCACATGAAGCAGCGCCAACTTGTAGTAATGCATACTGCTTCAGACATGTACCAGTTAACCAAAAACTATATTAACACTTGTACCTTTTTCAAAATTGTTTACTTATTTTAAATTTTAATAATTAATGACTTTTCATTTTGTTAGAAGTTTTCTGCAAACATAAAAATAAAGATAAATAAAATGTTGATATTAACCATTGTTTTATTTATTTACTCGAAACTAGCAAAATGGCACGTAGTACCTTACTTTTAGTACTTAGCTTCAATTTTTCTTGATCATATTATGCGATCACTATTAATCTGTTGAAACTCATGACTATCATCACCTACATAAAATAGTAGGTACCTATATTTATATTTTGTATTGACTTCACGGTTGAAAGAAGTTGAAAAGTTTATATCATTCCTTGCTGAGAATTATATCCCTTCAAAAATATACCTTTGTTTACAAAATAAAGTAATGGATGTACCATTAGATTCAATAGTTAACTAATAGAACTATTTTTGCTTAATTATTTGCACCTCATTTGTAACAATAAAAGCATATATTTTGAACCTAACAATATGTGACAAATGGCTTTAGTCAGATGACAAATCCCTCCCTTGCAATGGGAGTTTCTTACACACAGTTGGTTTGCCTCTTTTTTTCTTTCTTTCGGATATTCTCCACGCCAACGCCAATGATAACATTCTTTATACTGTAATAAAATTACTGGTTACTACAAACAATTCGTATACTCCTAGCACCGCAATATAATAATTATAAGATATCTAACTATGCTCATGTTATCTAGTGCTTGGGATATTAATGCAATAAGCCAAAAGTCGTGGTATTTTTTAATTATTCGTTGGTCGGTTTTCAACTTTTTTTAAATTTTTATCTTCATTCTCAATAGTTTCGCTTCTTAAAACTCACGAAATATTCCTCCTCTCCTAATACAATTCTGTTTATTTTAGACTGACATATCTTATTGCAGTGGTGTCTATACTCTTTTCTATAAAAATTTACCAACCAAAAATCTATTGTGAGATGTACACTTGTACCAAAACCATATAATTTCTCAATAATATTAAACAAGACAATTTAATAAATAAGAAATAGTGTGGTATTTTTTATTGCATCCACAAACACCAACAAAGGATATAACAACCTCTATATTTCTTTAAAACAACTATAGCAACTCATTTTCCTGTAATATAGTAGACTAGATACGAATAGAAACCAACTACCGAAGAGAATATTTGAAATAAAAACATACTAGAAAAGAAAACGTAAAAGGAAAAAGAAAGATGAAGATACAGATGGATAATGAGCATTGCAGACTTAGTTCAAGTAAAATGACAGACATTTAAAGAAATGGCCATAATGGAAAAAGTGGGCCAAGGAGGCGCAACCATCAACAATCCGACATCAGTAAAGGTACTAAAGATTCGCGAGAAAAAAAAAGGATCTTATTTTTTTTAAATATCACGGACACGAGTGTTCCTTTTGGGAAATCTTAGATCTACTTCTTTCTCTTTATTTGCATTTATTAACTTCATGATACTGTCCACCATCCATAAATTCTATTACTGCTACCGTCTTGGTTGTGTGCTCAATACTCCCACATTTATTACGTTACTCAATAAATTCGTTTTTGTTATCCTCTTAAGTGGGGAGCGAATATAGTCGCGCACGCTACATAGTGTTGAGCGAGCGACTATATTCGCAGCGCATCATAAACCCAACATTTAGATTACAAATTATATTATATTTTATATTGCTGAAAAGAGTATAGTTAGATTTATCTATTGGTAAAAAAACTCTTTAAAATCGAGCCATTTTTGACAATGCTAGATCGCTGAGTAGATTTAGAGATGTCTGTACGGTGGCTCGCACACTGAATTTCTGTGACGGTGTAGCGAGAGAATGTTTTTCCATAACTATTAGGGAATTGGTCGGTAATAAATCTATCACTTATCTAAAATATAGGTATATTTTTTTTTGTAAATAAAACGAATGCACTTTTCTTCGGATCAGTTGTTTCATAGTACCGTTTATTTGAATGGGTTTTTCCCAATTGATGTTTTAGGTACTACTGCAATACTTCCTTCCTTTCGTTGCGTCAAAAGTCTACAAATGGTTGCTTCTCCAACTCCGGTTATATTTGAACACTTAGAAACTATACTCCGAAAAGTACTATTGAAATGTTCCTGTACATTTAACACTAAAGTTTTCACATGCACGGTTAAATTGCACTTTAATTTCACAGGAGTATAATTAGACGTTTGTGCCATTTTTATTGCACAAATTTACTCGATCACTATCACTTCTTATCGCCTATTATTACAAAACTAACAATTCTGATTGTTACAATCAGAGGACTATGTAAACAGAAATGCCAAACTAACAATTCTGCTTGTTACAATCACAGGACTATGCAAACAAAAATGCAAATCTTAACTAAAATAATTGGCAATCTGCATAATACTTTCTGCCGATTAGAAATTTTAATCCTTTCTAAGAAAGTTGAGGGCTACTTAAATTGATCTTGAATTGTAAATATTTTCTACCTGTACATATTACATACTTACCTTATTTTTGTTAATTAAAGTGTCTAGAAAATTTAAGACAAGAATTTAGATAAATTGGTATTTTTAAAATTGTTGAGAAGAAAACCAAAGATTTTATTTTGGAACAAATGCTTAATATTTTATTTTAGAAATTCTCCGTCACTGATTTATGATGTTATGTTGGGGTTTATATCCTGGGCTATAAAAATTTAGCAATCGTTCATTTTCACATAAACTATAAGTGGGTAATACATTTTTCGATTCTTCCTTTGGCTATATTTAAGAGCCTTATTGAAGAAGGCTCTTGGACCTTATAGGATTGTAAATATCTTGTTTCTAATGTCAAACAGTTGTGTATCGGGTATTACGTCTTTCTGGTAGTTTGACACCCTCAATTGTAATGATTACTTATTATAGTACTCTGGTTAATAGATGTTAGTTTCTTCTTAATGACAAGTTACTCCAAATGGCACTTTATTTTGTCAAATTTAATATCTGAATAAAAAAAAAATGTTTTTTTATCAAAATCTCTATTTTCTAAAAAATGTCGAGTTCATTTTTGCTTTGCACACAATTGTATAAATTTATTTCACCATAGCTAATTTGAAATAATTGCCGTTAATAAATATACATTTATGATATTTTTATGTTTCATCCATTGTCTATTGTAGTGGACATTCATTTAAAATTATAAGTGACATGTATTGAGTTGTACATGACCAGGTTAAAGGTAACTAACCAAACAAACAAATAAATCGGTTCTTAATTTGACTCTTCGTAAAACAATAAAACCATTTACAAGTAAAAAAAAAATAATAATTTATCGTTTTTTATTTAGTTAGTAAGTTGTATCCTTTTTGATGTCAAAATAATTCCCTAATCTCCAGGAACGTACATAACGTCAATATTCGTTGGAAAAATAGATTAACCATACCATTACACCGAACACGTGCTTACAGAGGTTCGTTTTCATATCAAATCGCTCATCTTTTTAATTGGTTTCATGACAAACATGGTAATTGCAGTAATAAATTAAATTTTAAGAAACAGTTGAAGAATGATTTACTAAATAGTGTTATGACACCACCAGATTTTTAATATAATATTATATATTTTGTTGTTCTCTGATTTTTTTTAGTATCTCTTATTTTTATTTTTAGAAGTTTAGTTAGTGTTTTTTTGTTACTTAAGTAGATAATTATTGTACAAAAATTAAATGTACATGGTTGGGTGGAAGAGCAGTGTTACTTAAAGCAGCGACTTGGAAGGGTCAGCTGGCTTCATGTTGAAGTACAGTTTTTTCTCTTTCTCTACCTTTGAATGGTTGAGATTGTGCATTTCTACTTGTTGGGATGAGCCCCCACGTGTTTTCTTAAATTGCAACCACCTTTTAGGAGTGGTTCTTTTATTTCTTACGATTCAAGCCTCAAGTTATGGTGGAGAACAGGGACCGTATTGTTGCAGTCCTTTTTAATCTAGTTAAATATAAATTTTCATGCTTCTTCTACATTTATTGACGAAGTCTCTGATGATGGCCTAACAGGCTGAAAGCGCTTAGACTAATATTACTGAGTTTTATTAATAAAACTCTATCTACATACTTTAAATACTTTCGATTCATTTCCCTTTAATTAATTACCTAAAAATATTCAAGCTTAATCTTACACTAAATTAAAATCTAATGTAAAAACTATTATTACTGGTGGTTCCTTTTATTCTGTTAACGATTTTTTGTCTGAAAATAGTCTTCTTTAAAAAAATATTTTGATTTGTGTTTAACTATTAGTTCTAACGTATGTGTTCAGTGTAATGTAATTTTATTTATTAATGTTGACGTGTACATCCATCTATGATGGCAGCATTGGCTAGTACTAATAAAGATATTATTATCATTATTATTAAATACAACTCATTTTCTTTTTCGCCTTGAGAAATTAAATTTCAATATGTGAATATTTTCGGATAAGAAATTCAAAGTATGTAGGACGTAGAGTTTATATTAAACGGTTCATAAGAGTTTATTATTATGTGCTAATAAATATTATGTAAAAAACAACCGAATTTAATTGAATATAGAAATATTAATGACTTCCTAATTATAAGGATCTAACTCAAAATTATATCTATAATTTCAATAATTAAAAATTTTGAATAAATATCCGAAATGTGAGTTTCCAACTTGTTTCCATACAATATAAAACCGTTTTTCGAATAATAAAAGTTTAAATGAAAATTCAAAGTAATGACTAATTGGATTACGGCAACAAACCGAAAGTTTAGTACAAAAGCACATACACCTACCACCGTATCAGGTTTTATCCAAACAAAAATAATGATGGGATGTGACATATTAATTAATTTGATTGCAGTTACTGCACATTTTTTGTCTTATTTTCTTTTTCACAAAACGTGCAGTGCGAACTAATTTATTTCAATAGCACTTTTAGTAACGGGAAAGTGGAAGTGGAAAATCGGTTATAGATCCTTAAAATAATTAAACGAATTGGTAAAAGTTAGGAATAAATTCTTGAACCACAATAACAAAGGATTCGATCTTGCAATATCTGACTATAATACTGTTTGAATATCTTTATTGACTTTAATAATACGTCCTCAAGACATTATTAGTTTACTTGTTTTCTTGTTAATTTTTGCCTTTATTACACCATAATTTTCTAATCTTTTAGTTTTGGCGTAACTCCTATTGATACCTAAATATATAGTTTGACTAGTTCTTCAAACATTTTTTCTAAATTCTTTTCTTGTCCATAGGCTTAATCTTAGATGGTTTGACTTTTTTCTTCACAAAATATTGATGCCACTTTCTTTTCAGTTCAAGTTATTCTGTGTTATTCTTGTCTGTATTTGAAGATTTACCTCTTCTAAACGTGACGTGTTACATTGCGTCGGTATGTCGCGAATAGATTATTTGTTTTATTTATATTATTATTTTTACGTTGTATATACACACAATTTATTTTAAAAGTTAAAATTCAACACTATTAAGTATTCCCCATCCAGGAGATTGATTTAATGACGATGACGCGTCTCCGCAGGGTTGAAATAGAATCTGACCTAGAACCTGGTGAGGCGAGATGTAGGTTTTGGCGGAAGGCTCTTGATAAGCTTCCACTGTTTTCATCAAACATGGATTCCATCTCACCGAGGTACGATTCAACTGGGTATTGAAAAAAATTGGTTTAATAATAAAAAAAGGATAAACGAGGCAGGAAATAAACAAAGAGAGACCTGGAAAATAATAAATTACTTAAGAGGCAAAAGGTCTAAGCCCTTGGTCGCCAATTTAGGCCCTACCGAAATAACTCCTATGACTGATGCCTTGTCTTATTTAATTAATTGAAATATTAACGATTCATTTTATTTTATACTAACTGATGTTGTAGAAATTAAGGACATTCTCTCTTCTACCACAAAAAAGAATTCCTTAGGTTGGGATGAAATTTCAATTAATCTTCTTTCATATCTTCCAGAAGATGCTTTAAATGATTTAGCAGAGTCGATCAATTATTTATTTTGGACAGGTTCTTTCAGTGATTCTTTAAAAATAGCCAATGTTATAACTGTATATAAGGGCGGTGACCATAATTGTCCTTTTAACTATCGACCCATTTCTTTTATTTGGCAAAAATTACTGAAAAATTGATTGAAATGGGAATACTAAAGCTTTTCTTAAAAATCACGGAGTGCTATCTACGCTATGTTTTCTGTTCTAGAAAAATTATACCTTAATTTAAATTATAACAAGGTAGCTGCTGCAGTGTTCTGTGATTTATCCAAAGCTTTTGACTATGTAAATCACAGAATATTGCTGAGCAAGCTAGAAAAATATGGTTTCTGAGAAATAGCTCTAAAGTGGTTCCAGTCTTATTTGGAGACTAGAGTACAAAGAGTTTCTTTCAATAAGCAAATATCAGTGCTTTCTATGATTCACTGTGGAGTTCCCCAAGGATCCGTTCTGGGACCGGTTTTATTCCTAATTTAAATTAATGATATTATTATCCCGCTTGCTGAGTAACAGCCATTGCCAGATGTGATGGGATTGGGATCTATATTGTTAAAACAGACAATCTTTACGAATTTTTCTACGTTTTTTTTACCACATTGGGCAATTTAGACATTAATTCTTCATAGTAATTGCTGTAATAGTAGCTTCATTCTGCAAACAATCAACCAAAATTGCTACTACATCAAAAAAAAAAAAAATGAGGGCATCACTTTCCCAGCTGATGAAGCCGCTTTGAAATTTAGATGTAAATACATTTGATATTCGTTGGCCTATTGATCGACCTCAATTTAGAAGCTTAACATGTCAAAATTTAGACATACAGGAAACATAAACATCCAAATATTTAGGTATAATTATAGACCAGCACTTAAAATGGGACAGCCATATAATATATATATATATATATATATATATATATATATATATATATATATATATATATAGTTAAGTTAACAACACTTTAAGTTTCCAAAAAAAAGCAAACTTTATTTATTTGAAAAATATACAAAAATGGATCTTTAATTAACAATGTTTATCGTAAGTGATTAAAATAAAAAGAACGTTGATTCCCACGTTGACATGGTATTTATAATCTCGGGTTCATTGTCGCCAAGGTGCAAAGCGCTGACTTTGCTGACGAGGCACTCCGGGCATTGAACGGTGGGTTTCTATCACATTTCTCCTCCCTCCTTTGGTCCTGGCTTCGTCCTCGAAGTCTCTACGAGTAGCTCCTGAAGAACCTGGATTTGTGCTGGTTGTAGTTTGGGCCCAAAAAGAATTTTTGATATTCTTTTCTTTTTCTTTACTACGATAGTAAAAAGGATGGCTGAAACAGAAATTATAAGGACAAGGGCGACAGTGCTGAGTCCTGTTGAAATTTGTGGCATAAGTGCTATTGGCTCTATTGGTTGGAGTTGTCCGTGGCTTTCTGGAATATTCAATTTTTCAATTTTTAATTTATGTTCTGGAATTAGTCTAATTGGGATGACTTCTGGAATGGCGATTTCTTGAATAGTTTTCTTATCATAGTGAATTCCTTCTATGTCGATAGGTTCATCTGACAACAGGATGCTGCTTTTTCGGATTTCTTGTTGATTTATTATTATTGGGTGGACTATTCCCAATAAAATTACTTTTCGGGTTTCCTGTGAAAAGTTCTCTGTGATCAATGTTTTGGTGCAATTTTGAACATTAGGGATGAGGCATCTGGACTTCACGGGCTTGGCACATATAGTGTAATCTGCTTGGCCGGTACATGTTTCATACCATTTGCTATTGGCATAATAGTGTGCAGGAGGCAAAACCATTATGTGATCATTATTAGGGATAGGATAAATTCTAAAGGTGGGGTAAGCGTTAACGTGGAGGATTGGGATTTTGAGAATTATGAGCATTGTATTGGGTGTGACGCAAACTAGAGATTTAGATGATTCGATAAGTTCATATGGGTGTTCGTCATCGACGAGTAGGGCATTTCTTGAGTAAATTTTTATAAGGTTTTCTTTTAAGTCCTCGAGTTCTTTAAGAGTAAATAATTCTATATTTGACAAATTTAAATGTGAAAGGGTAATTGTCCGAATAAGTTTCATAAGAAATTCGTTAATGTTTTGAAGATTTATTATTTCATTATGTAGGGTAATGTATCCATCAAAATCAGCTGATAATTTATTAATTGCTAGTAAAAGGGCTCTATTATTTTTAGTTACTTGTTCTAAAAGTTTATTGAATCTCGTATCAATAGATTGGCCAAATGAGATTTGATTATTAAATTTTTTTATTATTTCATTTTGTTTAACCTCTATTGCGGTAATGTGAGTCTTTAGTAAATTTAAGTCAGAGTCGTCAGGATTTCCGGTTATGTATTTTATAGTCGTGCCAAGAAAATTAAATAGTCCTTTTTTCTGTTTTCGTGTTATTTTATGTAGGTTGTCTTTTGCTTCACTATGTATGTGATTGTATTGAGTATTTAATAGAGAAAGTGGTCCAGTTTTTAATGAATTTTTAAAATAGTCGTTAAGGCTGATATCTAAAGTTTCTTCTAGTTTTTGTAGGTCAATGTGTAAAATGTGTCTATGATAATGTGAAATTTCTCGGGATTTGCCAATTTCTTCAGCGTAATATCCATTATTCGGAATCACTTGAATTTTGACAAGCTGTCCCTGACGTCCCAGGGAGAGGATTGTCCTGTAAAGAAGTATCGTCTTGAAAATTTTTATTTTTTATTTTTCGTATTCTTTTAGCAAATTTTAAATGAGTACTAGTGTCGTTTTGTTTCTTAGTTTTACCAATAATTTTTGTGTTAATTTGTTTTTTAGGGTGTATAATAGAATAAGGGGCATTTAATTTAGGCCTATGTTTTTTCTTAGTTACATAAAGGGTTTGTGTAAGATCTATTTCAGGTACGGTTTCGGCACTTTCGTTTTGTTTTTCTAATATTTTCTGTCTTTTTTCTTTTTGTTTGTTGTATAAGTCAGTTATGAAAGGACGAAGTTCATCCTTATGTCTTTGATTGTATGTTTCATACAGGGGAAGATCAAAATCAAAATGTATTTCTTCGGCATATGGTCCGTATAATATTGAAAAAGGAGAGTAATTTGTGGCACTATGAATTGATTGGTTATAGATTAATACTGCATGTGTAAATGTGTCGTCTAAGGGGTCTTGTGGGTTTTGATTTCGTAATGTTCTAAGTTTCTCAAGTAGGGTAGAGTGGAATCGTTCTACGGGGGAGTTTGATGATGAATTATTTACTGTGGTATAATGAATTTCAATTTTATGTAATTTCATAAATTCGATGACTAAGGCAGAATTAAATTCTTTGCCGTTGTCACATACGACTTTTTTGGGGGTAATTGTGGTGAGAAAAATAATGTCTTAATTTACTTAAAATTGAGATTGAAGTTTTATCAGGAATTTTATAACACTGAGCGTATTTTGAGAAAGAATCTACTATTGTCAGGTAGAGATTTTTATTGCACTGAAATATGTCTATGTGTATTATGTCAAAAGGTTTCTGTCCTAGTAAAGGGCCTAATTGTGGAAGTTTGTAAGGGTGTCTTTCATATTTATTTGTTAAACAAATTTCACATTTATTAATGAGGTTAGAGATTGTTGTTTGCATAGAGGGCCAGTAAAATTGATGCCTTAAATGTTTATAAGTCTCTACTATGCCGTTATGATTTTCATTATGATACTTTTGTACACATTCTATTTGTTTTTGTTCGTTTTCGATGTCTTGTAATAATGTGTTGCAAAATATAGCTTTAACAGTTGTGTCTATGTATTCACGAAAATATTTACAAACAAAAGGTCTAAATTCGTGAGGTATTTTTATAGCAAATTTTTGATTTGGTCTTAGTAAACTTTTGAATGCGTCAGTAATTTCCATTATCCAGTCATCGGTAATTGTTACAGTGTGTCTGTGTTTGTTAAATAATTTTTTATAAGTTATGTCATACTCTTTAGATTGAGGGACAAAGATAATTTGATTTGTTGAAAGGTTAATGGGTTCTTCCGAAATCGGAATTCCCGCAATTGGGTTTTCTGCTGCCGTGTGTTGCGTGTTATCAGTACTAGGGGGTTGTCTGTCGTTTAATTGTTCAAAAAATTCGTCGAGGTCAAAGTCATTCAAGTCATTTAGATTTGGGGGTTCGGCACACATAGAATCGCCGGTGAGTGCATTTATCTGTACTCGAGAAAGGGCGTCGGCTACTTGATTTTCTTTTCCTTTTTTGTATTTTACCTCGAAATTATAATCTTCGAGTTTTAATCTCCAGCGTGCTAATCTGGAAGTGGGATCTTTAATTTTATAAAGCCATACAAGGGGATTATGGTCAGATTCAACAGTGAAATTTTGAGCGTATAGATAAGGGCGAAAATGTTTACAAGAATCGATTATTGCTAACAGCTCTTTTTCGGTTGTTGAATAATTTTGTTCTGCGGAGTTCAAAGTTCGAGAATAATATGCGATTGGGTGATTATCTTGTGTTAATACCGAGCCAATGGCTATATTAGAAGCATCAGTAGTTAGAACAAAATGTTTAGAGAAATCTGGGTATTGAAGAACAGGGGCATTGGATAATAGTTGCTTACATTTTTCGAAGCATTCGAGATAAAGTGAATTATTGGGGTCGATAACTGCTCCTTTTCGGGTGCAACGAGAAAATGGGGATGTAATTTTTGCAAAGTTTGGGATAAATCGTCGATAGTATCCTATAAGTCCTAAGAAGGATTTAATTTCTTTTAGTGTCTTTGGGAGTGGAAATTTCTGAATAGCCTCTAGTTTAGCGGGATTTGGTTTTATACCTTCGGGGGTTACTATATGTCCAAGAAAAGCTACTTCTTTCGTAAGAAATTCAGATTTGTCAAGCTGTACCTTTAAATTCGTTTTTTGAAATGTTTCAAAAATAGTTGCAATATGTACGAGGTGTTCCTGTAGGGATTTTGAAAATATAATTACATCGTCCATATAAACGAAACAAAATTTGTAAAGAAAAGGCCTAAGGACGTTATCCATTAATTTTTCGAAAGTGGCAGGGGCATTTTTAAGCCCAAATGGCATCCTCACAAATTCAAAGTGTCCGTGAGGAACTGTAAAAGCTGTTTTTTCAATAGAGTTGGGGTGAAGTTCGATTTGGTGAAATCCCTGCGCTAAATCAAGAGTTGTAAAGTAAGTCGCTTTGCCTAAATTGTCTAAAATTTCATCAATTTTCGGCAGAGGATATTTGTCGTCAATTGTATTGTCATTTAATTTACGATAGTCTATTACCATACGGAATTTTTTCTGGCCGGAAGCGTCGGCTTTTTTTGGTACTATCCAGACAGGGGCTGAATATGGTGAAATTGAGGGTCTAATTATTTTATTATCTAATAATTTATTAACTTGTCTAGTAATTTCTTCTTGCATTACCTTTGGATGTCGAAATCCTCTAACATAGATAGGATTTTCATCCCGTGTCCTAATTGAATGCTTTATAGCTGAAGTAAAAGTTAAGTCTGATTTTTCGTCATAAAAAATGTCTTTATATTTCTTACATAATTTTAAAATTTTTTCTTTTTCTTCTAAATTTAAATGTTGAGTACGAATTATTGAAGGGTCAAAATTTATCGGACCTTCTGAGATTTCATAATTATCTAAATTTTCTACTTGTATTGGTTCTAATTGTTCGGGGCTAGGGAGATAAATGTCATCTATATAACCGTTTGTAACAGTGTGGATTGATTCGGGAATTTGTATGTTATTTATTTTAATTTCGGGGAAAAGTATTTCGCCACTACTTATATTAACTGGAATTTTGTTATATAAAGTGTCGAAAGGGATGATAATATTAAAAGCTCTTAATGTCAGTGTTTTAGTTTGGTAGTCTATTAATGCGCGTAAACGTTCTAAATCATAATTTCCAAGTAAAATATCAAAATGTTTACTCCAATCAGCAATTCTAGCATCGATAGTTTCGTATATGTTAAATTCTTTAAATAAAGGCGTTTTAATATTTGACAAAAATGTTTGAGTAATTTTCATTGACGTTAATGTAAATGGTTTTTTATATTTGTGAGTTGGATCAAAATATGTCGCGGCTTTTGGTGAAATGATAGTGTCTGAACCTCCTGAATCAATAAGAACCTTTAATCTTGTTTTAGGCATAATAAAATAGGGTAACTGGGGATAATTATGAATATTATTTAGATCTATTGAGGCGGCGGTTGTCCTTCTAAAAAACCGACCTGAAAATTTTCCTGATGAAAATTTTCTGTCCCGTCATCATAATTTTCTGTATCATTAAATTCAAAATTTCGGGGCAATGATTCGGAATTTTCATTCCTGGAAGTATCTATATTAAAATTATGCGTCCTTCTAGTGGATAAACTCATAGGTTGATTTTTTGTAGTAATTGTTTGTACGCCACTCATGGGAGTGGGAGAACTTTGATGATTTTGGGAATTTCTAAATGATCTATTAAAATTTTGGGGGTTATTTCGGAAAGACGAATTATTCGGAAATGAAGATGAATTATTAAAATTTTGAGTGTTGTTTCTGAAATTAGAATTGTTGCCGAATTGTGGCGAATTATTAAAATTTTGATTATTTCTATAAGTAAAAGCATGTGGAGGTTTATTTTGTGAAAAGTTTGTGAAATTTGGTTGAAAATTACCCTGTGAGTGTGAAAAATTAGGTTTATTGTATACAGGCTTGTACGAGGTTTGTTTAATGGGATTAATTCTTTGTTTTGGATTTTGTTGACCTTTCAGGAAATTCATGTATTGTTGTTGACTCTTATGATTATCGTAAGTAATGCATTTTTGAAGGCCCTCTTCAAGACTTTCAATTCTAAAATGCGACAAATATTCACAATATGGTTCATTTATACCTGTACAAAAAGTTTTAAGAGCAATGCCTTTAAAATAAGGTGTTTTGAAATTTAATGTTTCGGGGTTGTCATTTAGTGATATGTGTTGTAATAAATCATTTAAATTGTCGCACACCCTTTGATGATAATCGTCATATGTCTCGTTAGTTTTTTGTACCGTTGTAGATAACTGTGTCACTAAAATGTCTTCAGAACGTCTGTCGCCGTATTTTGCCAAAAGGGCAGGTCGAATTTCATTCCAAACTGTTTTATTAGTAAAATTTAAATAGTCTCTAGGTTCACCCTTGATACGAGAAGCAATATTAGCATTTAAAATAAATTCTTGTGGTTGAGTTAGATTTTGATTAGATAAGAATACGATTAAATTATCTACTGATTTAATAAATGTGGAGAGGTTATCTCCTGTAGAAAATTCGGGTAAAGTAGCACAAAGGCTAGAAATATCACTATTAGTCATAGGCATTTCGGGGCGAAGAACGTTTCGAAAATTTTCAGAGGGATTCTGAGAAAGTTGAGAACTATTCGCTTGATCAGAAATGTCGGTAGTCTCTAATTTGAGACCGGCTAATATAACGTGTAAGTTTTCTTCGGAAATATTATCTAAAGTGCTCATAAAGGATAAAGGAAAATTGTACTCACAAAAGGATGATCACTGAAGATGTCCTCTGCATGCTACTTCTTCCTCTCGCTAGGTTCGGTGGATTTTTCGTTAAACAACTGAGTTGACCAGGAAAAGTGAGTTTTCTGTACGAAGAATCCTGTTCGCAGCGCCAGTTAAGTTAACAACACTTTAAGTTTCCAAAAAAAAGCAAACTTTATTTATTTGAAAAATATACAAAAATGGATCTTTAATTAACAATGTTTATCGTAAGTGATTAAAATAAAAAGAACGTTGATTCCCACGTTGACATGGTATTTATAATCTCGGGTTCATTGTCGCCAAGGTGCAAAGCGCTGACTTTGCTGACGAGGCACTCCGGGCATTGAACGGTGGGTTTCTATCACATTTCTATATATATATATATATATATATATATATATATATAGAAAATTATATATATATATATATATATATATAGCAAAAAACTTAGATTTCTGAGTTATAAATTTTATCTTCTAAAACAATTTCTCAACCAGGACCTACTATTAACATTATACTACAGTCTAGTAGAATCTATACTACGGTATGGAATCTTAGTATGGGGAGGCCTGTATGGAACTACATTAAATCAGTTAAATGTTATTCAAAACAAAATCTTGATGTTAAGAGAGATAGATTGTGTCCCACCATATAATGAAAAAATTAGCAATGTTAGATGTTTATATATTCACGTAGTTTGCTGTTATATACAAAAAAAAATGAATTTTTAAACAACCCTTTAGAAGTTTAGAACATATACATAATACTAGAACTGCATCGAACATGTGTATTAAAGTACCAAAACAAAATAGTGAGTTTTTTAAAAAAAGCGTAAATTTTCTAGGGACAAAGTTCTATAACGCTCTACCTCTTCATATAAAATTATTAAACAAATATAAAAAATTCTGTAAAGTTAGCAAAATATAAATTTCCAAAATAATGCAAAGTTTATCAGAATATTCCAAGAATAACGGACTTAATACATGGATTTTTTTTAAATAGTTTTTTCTGTTTCTTGCATAATTTTTTCATGTTTTATTTTTTATTAAAAAAAAATGTTTTTTTTTATTTTTTTTTATAATCCATTAAATATAATTAAAATAAAATTTTAATTTTTGTCAGCACATACAAGTGTTCTCACCTAGGTGCTTCTTATTATATAATTGGTTTCCATTATTGTAACTTATTTATTATTGTAACTATTATTATTATTAACTATTATCATTTATTAAAAAAAAACTAATATTGTATATATTACTTTTTTTCAATATTTTTTATTGTAACTAAAGATAAATTATGTAAAAAAAAAATGTAAACTATTATATGGTAAATAAATAAACAATGTAAGAAAAAATACATTCGAGAGAGCTCGAGAAAGCTCGAGAGAAATGAGAAATTCTGGTCGAGAGATGACACTTTCTCGTCTCATCTCGAATCTCTTTTCGAAAGAAAATGTCTCACAGCATCACTAGGTATATTTTTTTTATCAAGAAATGCTAATCAAGCAATGTTTCTTCGTAAATCTAAATTAACTTAATTTAACTACATCCTAAGTTCAATTTAGAAGTAGAATTGAATTGAACAAAACTTTAGTTTGTGTTACATAAGTAAAGCACAAAAAGTTTATATTAAACAAAATAAAATTCGCAAATAATTCTTTTTATTGGCATATTTAAACTAAAAATTATATTTTTTATAGTAGTCATCAATAAATTTCAAAGTTTTTAGATTTTTACACACTTTCAAGTTCATTAAACAAATCATTTATATAAAAGCAATATTAAAAGACCTAGATTGGACTATAAAATATCTAGAAGAAATTAAATTAGAAAAAGCAAAATTATTTACGATGAAGTTTCATTAATGTCCTTTTTGATATTTTTAAGCTCTTTATTCTTTTAGTAATATTAGTAGAAAAATTGTCTGACCATTCTTGTGAAGAAAAATTTACCACCGATTCCTCGACCTACGTTGCTTAATGATTAAAAATCAATTATAACGTTTTTAATAGGTATTAAAAGGTCGTCAATTCATTAAACAGAATGCGAGGACGTTACGCATAAAATGGATGGTTTTAATATAAAACCGGATTCTTCTGTTTGTTCTCCCAGTTATAAATATAGCAATGGCGACTTGCAGTAACAATATATCACCGCATGTGATCACAAGTTGATTGGTTGAATTATAATTTGTCTTGCTGAGGACGACAAATAATTCTACCAATAGTAGTTAAGTACTAAAGGACGGGGAATCCAGAACAAAACATTTCTTTACATTTTATACATTTCAAGGCTGGTCAGTTATGTTTATTATTGCTACATACAAATGGATTTGAAGATAAGTATTGTAACATTATTTTAAAAACTGATTTATGATAGTGCAATAATAATATTTCAATTCAATTTTCAACAAAGGTTAGTTCTTGTCTCTTTCAATAAACATTAAAATTGATCAATAACTGATAATAAAAATACAACTAATTAGTAAAATCAATTCTTTGCGAATCTTTTCTTAATCTATTCAGAATAGTAGTTTAAAATTCGTACCTATTCGCTATAACTTCCCTCATATTTATGATTAAATAAACACCATTAATACTATTTATTATTTTATTAGTTCTTTGGTGAGGTACTTGAAAATATTGCTATTTCTTGTTACAATGTTGTCCAATTTTCTTTGGAATCGTAAGTGTTGCTATTTGTTGTTACAGTTTTGTTCAATTTTCTTTAAAATCGTAATTTTTCTCCCATCATTCTATATAGCTGTGTAAAAAAACAAATAACTGCTTAGTAGATCATGTGCACACTTGTTGCTTTTTTTATTCTTGTAGGTTACGCAGTCGACGTAATATTATTAGTATAGAATATAAAAAAAAAACTAACAGAAACCACATAAATAGACACATTAGATCATGCAGTTGATAAGATGGGATAAAGAATTAATGAGGATTATAAGACTACTTACTGAACTCCAAACAGCTACCAAAAAATACAAAATTCTGAACCTATAATGACTTACAGTACTTTAAAGAAGAGTATAAGAAGAAGCAAATAAACATCTTAAAAGATGGGTAGGGAAAATACAAACAGTTCGTATGTAGCAATTTAAATTAAAATACAGCTGCATAAACGCATCTTCTTTTATCCAAAATAAATGTATTAAATTCTTGTAAGGTAATTATTTGAAGATAACCCATAGGTGGGTAAATATTATTTCTATTATTATAAGTTTTAGAAATCTTCCAATCTTCTCAAGACTATCAGAATGTATAGTAAAGGGATTCCTCTTTGTAGAACTGCCTAAATTACATTTATTCGGATTTAGGTGTAAGTTAATCTACAATTGTGTTTGGTGTACTTAAATGCGCGTCCATTTTTCTCACCATTATATACTGTGTTTTTAGTGATGGGCTCATAAACGTAAACAGTATTTTTTGTATTTTCAGACTCCGTTAGACTAAAAGTGAAGAAATCGTTCTTCCGGGCTGTTTCGCGTCGCTGACCGTGTCACAAAGTAAAGCGTAGCTCCTCCGACCGACACTTGTCTTTGTCCACTCGTGAAGCAATTTCCACAATGTCGCATTCTCTGCTTACTTTTCTAATTACTTTCGTGACGCTTTTGTTACCAAAATATTAGGACTGATTTTTTTTGTTGCGAATAAAATGCATGTCGCTTATATCAGATTTACCTAGTTTTTATGTAATACCAAGAAGTGAATAGACAATTGCGTCTAGTTATTGTTGATGTTGCAGTTACTATGTAATTAATTAATTGACTATATGCATACAAATACTGGTTATTTCTTCGCAGATATTTAAGTTTCTTACTTGTTCTATTGAAAATGTCAATTTAAAGATTGAATACAGGTAATGTTTGTCGTTAATGCTTGAAATATTGTAAAAAGAAAATAGTGCAAACGTTAGTTTTTCTAAATAACACAGACTTTTGGACCTAGATCTTTGGATGAGTTACCATGATTTATTATTACTTTATTGTAAACATGTGTCAGTTAATCGTTAGCATTATACTGATTATATTCTTTTTAAATATAATCACGCTGGTCTCCAAGATCGCTTGGGTTCAATTGGGATGGAACTGAGGGCAGATAATATTTTTTGTCACTAGTTGGAAACTATACTGCATATTTAATCATTTAGTTCACCTGTTAAACTTCCCAGACAGCACACGTCAATCCATTGGATGTCCATCGGAAGTACATTGATGGATATATCGACTGTCCAAAGGACGTCCAGCATTTTGCCAATGAAAATTCAATGGACATCCATTGGACTATACAAATGTCCCACTCCTGGACGTTTTGGACTCTATAAAAAGTCCTGTTATTAGAGTGACAGTAAAGTCACTTTAAATATTCGCAAGTTTATACTAATCTTGGTGATATTACTGATTCAATTATTGTTAATATGTACTTCTACTGACGTGATATCCAACAGTAACTTTTATTTCTGGTAAATAAGTAAAATCTGAGTTTTTCTGAACCGGTTAACTGTAAAATAAGACAATTTGATAAAATTTGTTTATTTCGCGCACACGAATGCAACCCTATAATAATTATTGATATTGCTGTACTGCGGTGCGATGTGTACCTACAAAACATAAGTAGTGCTAACCTAGTGACCACAAATGGCATGATGCCGCATCTGTTTCTTAATTATTATGTACTAATTAAACTAATAAACCAATGGGTTTTAAAAATAATTGAATATAATTAAATAAAAAAATACGGGCACTGGATTTCGACATTTCGGGGCTCCAATCAGATTGGGGGCTGTGGGTTAGTGCCCTTACGCTAAAGACAAAACTGACATATCCTCTAGTGTGCAGTTATAGAACCAGAGACTTTACTGCTGGACTGTGAATAACTCCAAGTATTAATCTTAATAGTATAGTTATGGTTTCGTGAATCAGTGCAAAAAAAGTTGCATTCAGTTTATATAATTATAATAATACTCTCATAATGCACTCCCTTACGAGTTAATTTAACCCCTAAAGCCGACTGAAGTTGTGTAGGGAAGGGAGGGCTATTATTATTATTTGCCGTGGCGCTCCGGGGCGACTTAAAGATGATTAATGGTGCCCAGAAAACATCACACACCATCATGATTTTTAAATTTAACCTTTATCCGCGTATACCTTTTTTCTAACTTTCCTGGTATTAAGAACTAACTTAAAATTAGTATAAGAATAAAACAAAAATCTAAAAAAAAAATGGATAAATAAGCTTAATTCTAACGTACGTATTGTATTGAATAATGATAAACAAATAATTTTTGAAAATAACAAAAAAATTTCAAAATATTTAAAAACGTAAAAAAAGACTTCATTTTAGAGAAGGTTTCTACAAAATTGGTCTTAAAACTCAAAAAGACAATGTCATTTTCTTTACTTCCTATCAGAAAATTTAATTAGAATAATTGTAAAAAATGAAAGTCACGTTATTTCTTAAATTCTAACGCTGTGGTCTAAGAGTTACAAATATTTATTCAGTATGTTGCTTTTAAATGGATTTTCTACTTTTTGAACACTCTTCAAAAACTCCAGACGATCTTGGCCCTCATTAAAACATCTGCAAGTTCTTTCTGATTAATGTTAATGGTATGCGTTACTGGAACTCATATTCTACGTTCGTCCTGACCACAATGACCTATATCTTCAAAACTTACCAACTTAAAACTTCGCCTGTCCAGCACCAACTAAATGATTCCGATTCATGTGGGTACTGGGTGGCGCAAGATGTATTGCCAAAGCTAATGAATGTTTGCTAAAACTTAATTCGTTTGAAGTCAGTTAAGGGTTCAAATAAATGTCTCTTTAGGTTTGGAGTACTTTTGTATTCATATCTCTTATTGGATTAATTTGGTTTAATTTAGAGATAGTTGTTAACTGGATAGGTTTTGGTAACTCCATGTATGAATAATTCACGCATCAGGTATTTACGAACTTACAGCCAGTGAGAAAAAAAAACCACATTATATCTTTAAAACCGGTAATTATAGACTTCTGACATTTGTCGGGTTTTGAATACTTATATAGTTTTTCTATTATTGGTTTCAGTTTTGTTCTGTGTAAGTTCTAGTAATGTGTGTAACTCTTTGTATCTGTATTTGTGCAACTTTCAGGGGCATATAGAACTTGCTTGTCAGAACCTGCTGATTGTCGCTGAGAGCTGTCAGAAGACAACAATCTTTTAAGCGCTTTAAAGTCCTGTAGGTTATTATCTCGTCAAAAACCTAATGGTTGATGCTGATAGAAGTCTAGGGATAGTTAGCCTCTCAGGTCAAAGTTCTGCAGGTTAATAACGTCTCCGAGAGATGCCCTATTTTTTGAGAAGTGGCCATTTGGTGGGCTTTTATTACCTGATGGTAAATGCCCGGGTGAAGCCATTATATCCGCCCGCTCCACAGGGCACTTGTTTAACTAATATTGACATTATTTGTCAATTAGCAGAAATTCACTTTCAATAAAATATCAGCCAATTTACATACTTTCAACCATATTTTCTTTGTGTTAACTTTTAATTAAAGATCTGATTAATTTGCTGTTATTATATAACTTTTGATTACTATTTAACTTTTATCTTATGTGGTAATGATTAAAACGTCCCTCTTCGTTGGACCATTTCCTTGAAACGGATCATTATTAGTTTTCCTGTCCCATTTATTCCCTCTTTAGTGACCTTGTTAATTGGATTTTTCCTATCAACCCCAAGTTAGACTTTTGTCTTAGCTCTTTTGACGAGATTGGTTACCTTATACCAATCTTTCTACACCAACTTGTGTAATATTTGTATCTTTCAAAACTATTCAGTTTTTGTTTTTTTGTTTCACCTTTGTACGAATATTTCACTTTAAACATATTTGGAAGTCTTTTCATACTTCAATTATTGTTTTTTGTCCGCTATTTTCAAGTATTTTAATAATTTTCTTGACCCTTACATTCATATTTTTCTTCCCTTTCCCTCAACGTCGAAATATGTTTGCTACTTACTATATTTTTATTTTTTTATACTATTAAGGTAGGCTTTTATTCTTATTTTTTAATACATGTGTCCAATGCGGAATTATTTGTTTGTAGGCCCGTTGACGGCTCAATAGCCGAAACTGGTTGCCGGTTCAGTTTTTAATAAATTTATGCAGTATATGAGTCTGTTTTTCTCTTTTGTTCCTATCTGTATAGTTTTTGAGCACTTTCTTGTTTTTATAATAATTCCCAAGTTTAACACTATTGCATTCAATATGCTTCCCTCCATGATTCCTACGCTCTATCCCTATTTTCCATTGACCATAATAATGCTGTTAATAATTTATTTTTGAAATATTTATTGTTTGTCGCTTTTGACAGCTCTACTGTCTCAAATTAGCTTCCTTTATGTATTGATTTGATCTTCGGTAACAAGAAAAGCACGTAAGGCTAGATGCGATGATTGGAATGGCTGTTCGAATACAGGGATCTAAATAATATGCAAAATATTTCTTAACAGATAGTGCAATGTAGGCTGCAGTGTTATCCTGATCAAGAAACCATGACTCTTTTTCTTCAAATCTTTTTAGATTTCTATGTATTCACAATCAATTCTCTCCATTGTCGATCACTCAAAAACCAGAATACGTGATAAACACTCGTCTCCATATTCTTCTTTTAATAAAACATACGCTTCTGTGGCAAATTTTCCGTGTTACAAATGAATTTTGCATTGACCATTTATTTTTGGTGGTGCACAATATGCAAGGTTATAGCAATAGAGAGAAGCAATATCACTTGTATTCTGTTTGACCTTGATGCTTTCACAGTTTGCCTTTAGTGGTTTCTAGCCTCACCTCGTATGTACTTAAGTTCATTTATTTATTAAAAAAAAAACAGAAACGATTTTCCAGATAGTTAGGGAGCTATTTACATCCTTACTGTATATATAGTACACATACATAAGTAAGTACCTTTAATTATAGAGCTATTACTATCGACAATAGTTTGTGTAAACACCATGTATGTGAGCATTAGCAAAGAGGTTTCCCATGAACACCGATTAATTCATTGCTCAGTTTCGTACTTATTTAGCCTGATTTATAGACGTTGGCGTCTATTCCTCGGAGGCTAAACTTTACTCTTAACAAGATAATGAGATTGTTGGAAATCTTCGCCTTGTTTTCTCTTGTCAATGTTTGATAAATCTGTGTTTAGCACCGCGACATATGGACGACATTGGAACTGGAGTCTTTCTCGACACTTTCGATCATGTCGAACGTAGATGCGGTTATTTGAATTTTAATTTGACAGAACTATTCGAGATCTGGAAACGCACGGGTGGCGGGTTTTGGTTATTGGCATCGTTTAACACTCTGTATCTAGAAACCGATAATTTTTTGAAAATTACTTAAATTTTGTTTTTAAATTACCTGTTAAAACTTTTATCGCAAACATTTTGTGATGACTTTGATTAAAATTAATAAAGAGACTTACAGTTGCTTTGCAATCCAAATATTTGTCAAGTACCTAAAGTTATATACAAGAAAATTCTTAATTTCAATATAAAGATGAAGCCCTAACCTCCGATCACCAAAGGTTACTGAAATTCATGGAAGCAATACCAGTCTGGGCCCAATACCTGTTAATAGTCCAATCATTATAGTAAGTTCACCTCGAAATTCGAGATACCCAGCTGTAAGTCTGTAAATACTTGTATATTGACACCCTAAAAGTTGTCTCAAAACCTACATATAGTAGGGTGTACGCATCTATTAAATTTCAAGGTCAAAGGTCACAAAAATCGGTTTTTTGCGCTTTTTTTTGTAAATATCTCATTTCCTATGGGTTTTTTGCTATTTGTATTTATTATCAATATTGTAGAATACAAAATTCTCTAAAAATTTTGTTTAAAAAAATTTTTCATACGGTGAACCGTTTTCGAGATAGATGACGGAGAGCGCGCGGTCACAGCATCACTTCAGGTCAACCGGTGCCTCCGGTCGAAAACGCGCCATATATAGTTGATGAAATATCGATAAATCAATGATTATAAATATTTGTCAATTTTTATTAACTATTATATTATATTTTATCATTTTTTTTCCTAACCTATTCACTTTTTATTTAGTATTAATTTATTTAACAACACTTACCTGCCCATGTAATTGCAAAATTGTTAATGAAAATATAGGAATTATATTTGAATTTTAACCTAATTAATATTAATAAATTCTTACATGATGAAAAAAAAAACAAATAAATTATGAATTAATCTTTTTATTAAAAAATTTCATTCAATACATTTATTTTTATTAAAAGTAAAAAAATGGAATAAAAGGTACAAAAACTACAATTTATAATTTTAATAATCTTCTTCCTCTTCATCGTCGTCTTCCGGCTGCTGGTAAATTTCAAACTGGTCTTCATTATCGTCTTCAACGACATTTCTCTCAAGTTCTTCCATGATTTCGGGGTCAAATGTTCCATCTTCGTTAATGTCGCTCTGATATGGTAGAGCATTGAAACAAGCTTGCCCATTACATTGGCCACAAGGTAAAGAGCATTGCAAGCCCGCTTTCCTGCATCAGCATCGCGAACCACAACCACTCTTGCAGTTGCAGAAAATTGTATTTAGCAAATCTTCTGGAGCAGGTGGTAAAATTGTCATGATAGGCTCCAGAAAATCGTTTCGCATTGCCCAACTCCATACCTGGGGTTCCAAATCATGCCTTAACCAAGTTTGAACTTAATAATATACACGTTTGAAAGGTTGATGAGCAGCTGCTTTTGTTGGTGGAATATTTGAAATCTGCACAGGTTAATTAAGTTTTGTAGACTTGACGTAATGCATATAACGAAGATGTTCGAGACTTTTCACAGATTTCGGAGCATTATAGACTGCCAATAAGATTTGAGTTCCACTCTCTAATAATCTCTGGGCCGAACAATTTTCTTTCTCAAATGCTGCAGCTAGTTCATTCAAATTTGTCAGTTTCTCAAAAACTTTAAAAAATGATTTTTTTCCCTTTTTAAAAAGCGCAGAAGTTGTGTCACAGCCACTTAATGCGTGCAGAAATAAAATATGTGTTTTGGAATGAGGATAATTATCAAAACTTTTAGTCAAGTATATCCCCGTTTTTACATTTCCTTTCCCAACTTTTTTAAAGAAAATGTCTTGTTCGTAAGACAGTGTACGCCCAATTAAAATGACAAGTAAATCAACATCTTTTCAGAATTTGATTCTTCAATTGCAGTTTCAACAATAAGAACATCAGCATTATCTCTGGCTTGTTTAGTAGTAATATTTGCAGCTTGTAATTTTTCAATTAACATATTAATGAGCATATCTTTGTTATTTCGATTTGATAGGAATTTTTCTTGAGTAACTGGTACAACTATTGTTTCATCTTCTCTGCTGCTCCATAGCTTTTACGTTCTTACTGTAATCTGAATTTTTTTAACAAAATTTGTAGAGAATTTTGTATTCTACAATATTGATAATAAATACAAATAGCAAAAAACCCATAAAAAATGAGATATTTACAAAAAAGCGCAAAAAAACCGATTTTTGTGACATTTGACCTTGAAATTTAATAGTTGCGTACACCCTACCATATGTAGGTTTTGAAATAACTTTTAGCGTGTCAATATACAAGTATTTACAGACTTACAGCTGGGTATCTCCAGTTCCGAGATTCTTACCTAATTTAAGCTTAAATGACTGGACTATAACACGTAACACGTAGAGAGGTGGGCTCAGGTGTCTAAGAAAGTAGGACAGGGAAAAATAAAAAAAAGAAACAACTTATTTACCTAACCAGTGCGATCTAGAGTCATCGCGGTATAGATAAAATGAAAAAAATAATAACATAACCTGTGCGGCCTAGAGCAATCGGGTTTCTTTGCACAAAAATAAAAATAAAATGAGTTGTTTCCTATCTCTGGACCCAGTTTCGAATCTCTCAAATCATTTTCTGGATGTCTAACCTCTGAGAAATTTTTGGATCTGTTGGAATAACTTTCTAGACTCAAAAACCTATTTTTTTACAACACTATCCAAATTTGTTCTCAAAATAATTCTTCATCATCATCTCTGACACATAGAGCCGAATCTTGTTAAAAACTGCTTGACCATGGTCATTAGCTATTCTGATAAAGATTCTGGATCTCTTGAGCCGATCCAAGGGATATAGAGATATGCTAGAACAAATCTAAGAAAGGTTTCAACAAGATTTGGCTCATGATGAAATATTTTAAGAACAAAACAAGTTTATGTTTTAAATTGCCAGGAACTTACCAATTCTAAAATGTATCAAACATTTGTAGTTTATTGTAAAAGCGTGACATCGTAAAATAATTATAAAACCAAAGCAAAACTATCTGATGTTATTTCGAAACCAGAAAACCATGAAAAAACTTCTTTACTCTTTGTCAAAACGTGTTGAAAAAGTTGTAAAAGCTAAGGCAGAACATATTTCCTAATAGAATAATTTAACATTAATACTATTCTTTTTTTTATGTTGGTAACTAATACCTACATGATTTCTTTGGGAGAGATTTTGTTGTTTCAAGTTTCTTTGCTTAGAATTTATGATTCATTAATTTGGCTTGTTAGGAAACTTTTTTTTGCTATCAGCATGTTGACGGTTTATTAAAAATATATAAAAATGTTTAAATACCATATTTTATGATATCACCGGTGATTATTATTTATACGTTCTGAAAATTTTTATTAAAAATGTTATTCGTAAAAATCATAAAATTTAAGAATATTTCATACAAAACAGCATTTTAAATAGCCAACATAATTTTAAGTACGTATTGTAATAAAAATTGCGTTTTTATAACTTTTTTACTAGTAATTTGTTTGGTCACTTCGTGCCTTATCAGCATCGTGACAGTCCGAAAATTTATAGACATTTTAATATTGTGATTCATTTCCTTGAAACTTTTGATTAAATGTTCATATTATTCAAGTCGCATTAATGAAAATTATTTTACATTTTGTGCAGATTATATTCGAAATGTCATTACTTATAATAATTATTATCATTCTCATTATCCGAAGATTGTTTAATAATTACTTTTTTGTATTGTGACAGATATTATGGTAGCATAATTGAATGATTGGCTAAAAATTTAAACATTCTTTTCTGCCAAAATGTATTGGTTGGTCCTGGTTGGAAAACATTATTTTTATCTCTACCTATTTTAGAACATTATGAAAAATGCTTGAACATGTTAAGTTTGAATCTAAATCGTACGTCTTTAAAAGTGCAATTAGAATATAAAGGGTGAATAATGTATTTGCAGCAATTTATATGTCACTTTTGTTAAATGGACCACCCTGTATATTTTTATATATCTAAATTCCATTCAATTGATTGTGTTCGACTACGAGTAATATAATAATAATAATAATAATTGAATATCCTGTAAATAAAATAAATATAAGACCTGATTGTTTTTAATTTAGTAAATAGAGGAGTCACGTTTGCCTAGCTGATTCTGGTTAACTGCAAAATTAAAATAAAACACACCTTTAATTGGTTTTAGTTGGTCTTCTTTTAAATATCCTGTTTTCATTATTTTTCTGTTCCTTTTCCTAATATCGTTGTCATTTCTATCCTAAACTAAGTTATAATAATTATAGTTATTTATTTTAATAATAAATAGGTCTGTTTCTTTTTTGTATAGTCACTTGTCCTTGTGTCATTATCATTAAATCCACCAGATTGGCAAAATTTAGTTCTAGGTGCACAAAAATTTAGTTAGAAATCTATTAGACAAGGTTTGCAATAAAATTATTTGAGTAATTGTTTGTCAATAGAAAAAGACGCTGACTTTTAGTTCTACATGTTTGAAGAGATCCTAGAGTTGAACTTAATCTGTTGGAGTAGATTTGGTTATTCTGACATGACTTGCTAGACTGCAGAAAGCTTGGTACTTAATTTTCGTGAAAACGTATTCAGTTAGTTATAAAGGAACTAAAAATATTATTTATAAGTTATTAACTTTTATCAAAATAATATTAGGCCGCCCTCCATCTTAGGTAAGTCACATTAAATTTAAAACTTCAGTATAGAATTACTCGATCATTTTTGTTGAGCATATTTTCACATTAAATAAAATTAATGAAGGTATTTACTTACTTTAAATTGTCTATCACTGGGGTAATTTTAACCACACCGGCGACAAGAACCATGGAGGCCATGTTGGATCTAACCTCTCTCCACAATCTGGTAGAAAGGGTGACCAGGCTGCTCTCCTATATACTCCTGAAAGTGCAATGCAACGAAAAACTGCGATGGAACAAGACAGGGCTAATGAGTAAGATTATTAAGTCCTTATTCCTCGACATGGTCTCGGACTTGCTAGTTCCCCGACAGCTCATATAAAAGCCATACAGCATTCTCATTCTAGGGAGAGACATAAAACCCCTCTTCAAGATGGACTATGCCTTTTTGGATAGCCAGACAATCCTCAAGGCCCTGAGCTTCAATAGAGTTGACTCAAATGTGTTTTAAATCTCTATAAATACCCTTGAATGTTTTGGTATCCCGAAATAAAGTTACTTTGATCTTGATTCCGGGACACAGCGGTGAGGGGGCAATGAAAAAGCCGACGCGTTCTCTAAAAGTGGAACCGAATATAAGTTCATAGGACCAGAATCATTCCTGGGAATTGCAAAGAGCACTCACTGCCAAAAGAATTATCTCAAAATGGACGTAGGGTGCAACACTTATGAACTCGTTTATAACCAACCCTTTTATATACGTCTTTGCTTAGATCCAAAATGGAGTAGGAAAGACCTACGCATTTTCACACGGCTGATGACAAGACACTACCGTCTGGGCAATCACATGAGAAGGATAGCATTGGACTATCGATTCTGCAGCGTGAAATACAAATCTACACAACTCATTTTATGTACCTGCTTCGGTTTGGAAAGAACCAGGTTCCAGATCTTCCAATTTACCCGACTGGAGCCTACCGACTGTAAACAAGTCTCGCCAAATTCAACCATGGCCTTCATTAAAAGGTGTGGCTTGTACGGTGAACTATAAGTTAGTCATGAGCCAGAATACATCTATCTGTATCACACTGGAAAGTGATAAGATTATCCCACTCACTCTCAACATAACCTAACCCACTTTCAATTGTCGAATGAAAATAGAAACTGAGATAGTTTTTATCTTTTATGTCGTCTGTTCTACTTTTACTTTTATTCACCTCAATTTTAATTTACTCTGCTTCATTTTTATTTTCTCCTTCATATATTATTGGATACCTTCACGTCAGAAGCTAGTGCCAGATACTTAGAGAGTATACCTGGATTACCCTGGAAGAAAACGAGATAGTTATAATAATTTTAAAATAAAGTAGCACATTCAGTACCAGACTTACCGATTGGTTTTTTAGGTAGGACTTTTTCTTATTAATAAGCCCTCGATACCCCTTGAACTGATCCTCGTTCGGACCATCCAATTCAAGGTTTGAATCCACCTATAAATAATAATCATACAATTGGTTGTTTGAGGTAAACTAATGAAAATTGCATACAGAACAGTGAAATAATCTCGTCTTTATTTTTATCGGGTTTAAAAAGGTTTGATTCACACAGCGTGTGCCTTTTTTGTATCATTCATGCCACTTTGTGTTCATAAGATAATTAAATTTGTCCGTTTTTCTTTTTAAACCGCAATACCTTAATAAATATATTTCATCTGGTTTATATGTTTTTAAAGTTCTCTCATATTCTTGAAATTTATTATAAAAATAGATCAATACACCACGACAAATTCTATTACTTTACTATGTCCTAACGCTTTGACATTTCGAGTTATCTCCATTTCTAAGATCTTTTTCGAATACCATTTGCTAACCTTTAAATATTTCGTGGCATTTCCATCGTCATTGACCGCTTACCTCAAGTACTCATAAAATTTTTATTTGTTAATTCTCCAAGGTAAAAGTTATTTGATATCGGTCTATGTGTTTTTATGCAGCGACAGAATAATTTTAGGAAATATAATTGTATAATTAATCTAATTGCATCAAATGTAAGTAATAAGTACATATTATAAATAAAAAACAATTAAAATTAATATTAATTGAAATTTTTTCGGTGTATAAAAAATGTATTAGATCAAATACAACCAAATCCCAGTAGCTTTTGAGAAAAATAAGTGTGAAGTTGATACTTATACCTCATAATAATTGCTTTGATTGCATTAATATGGAATATTACAAAATTTCGACAAAAAAAATGTATTTTGGTCGTTTTTCAAAACAAAACAAAATTGAAAAGGAAATGAAATACAAATATTATGTTGCTTCTACTATCACTAAAGAACCATTTAATTAAGGGTAGAATATACAATATTTATTTTGCTGTAAATGTCCCTTATGTAGGGTACTTACTTTGATTTTATTAAAAATCGTGCAGGGTTTTTTTGTATTAAAATTATAATATGGTCCTCATTTTTAACTGACTTTAAAAAAGGAGAAGGTTCTCAATTCGTCGCGATATTTTTTAAAATTAAGACCCTTCTCTAAATCATCCACATTCTTTTTATCCACTGTGTACTGACGTTTACTTGTTCATTAGTGTTGCTGATTTTATAATTAAACCGCTTAATGCTTAGATATTTTTAACAGACTTAAAAAATGAAGAAAGTTCTCAATTCGTCAGAATATTTTTTAAGTATGTTCAGCGATAATTCTTAAACACGTCGTCGGATTTTTATGATTATTTTTTGTTAGAAAGGGGGTATTAGGTCCATGAGAAAATCATCAAACTCTTTAATTTTTTTTAAGTATATTCAACAATAATTTTTTACCACCCTGACCGATTTATTAAATTTTTTTGTTAGAAAGGGGGTACCTTAGGGGTAACCCCATATAAATTTAGTCAAAATCTAGTGATAGAACCTATAAAAAAAAATTAAAAAATTCAATTTGTAATGGTGCTTGTACGATTTTGGAGTCGATTTTCTTAAAATTACTTTTTTTATTGCTAAATATAGCGACTATTAATACATTTATTATAAAAAAGCAATTTTTCAACTCCCACAACCCAACGATCATGTCGTTTGGACAAAACTCTTACAACAATGAACAGACCGGATAAAAATCTAGTTTTACATCTTCTTATCTCTTTTCATCAATTTGCATGAAACATTTGTGTTTCCTCGTGTTCGACATGTGTATTTACATTTTACCAACAACAGTAAAAACTAATGATGTCCATTTAATTGATGTCAAGTTCTCGTTTATTTTATTTTTTGGATGAATTTAAAACAGCTTGTGTGCGGTCGCATGTATAACACGTATCAGTGGATTCTCAGAGAATTGAATGGGAAAAGAGATTGAAAAAATTAATGAATAATTACTCTGGAAAGTGTGGGAGAAGGAGAGATGCGTTTATTAATTTTTTATTGTTAATAAATGTATTAAATTTTGCAATTCCAATCTCTTTAATCCTGCGATTAAGGTAAAAAAACTGTATCGTTGTTTCACTTCAATAACAATAATTGTAGACAAGACAATATATTAACAAACAAAGACTTACTCCAGATGGATAACAACACAATCTATAATAATAATAAAGAATAAATCCAGATGGACATATTACAAATGACCCACAAAAAATAACATTATACCACGGTTGGAGAAAATATGACATCAAAATTAACTAAAGATTAAAAATTTAAAAGCACAGATAACGAAGAAGTTACTGAAACTTCTTTCTTCTAAAAAATAACGAGATTTAGACAATATAACATCCCAAATTCTTAAAGATATAAATCAACTAATTATCAACTAATAAATCAAATAAATCAGTTGATGTTGGTTTATTTCCAGATTCTCTTAAAGAGTCATTATTAAGTCGATGTATAGAAAGAGGACTCAATTAAGGTTATAAATTATATACCGACCAATTTCTATTCAAGCGTTGGAAAAATATTTAAAAATATTCAAATGAATATGCAATACTTTCAAGATAAACAATATGGATTTCGAAAAGAAACCTCAATTTCGGGTAAAAGATGACAAAATTTATTAACAATTATGTACATAAACAGCAAACATCAATATGCATTTTTATCGATGTTGTAAAAGCATTTAATACATTTAAACATCAAAAACTGTTAGAAACGGTCGAAAATTAGAATTGCCGTATTTCCCGGGACATCCCGTATCTTCAGCTAATACATAATTATCCCGCCGGAATAGTCCCGTATTTTAATTATGATTTTATTTGTATAGAATTTCATAAATACGTAAAAGGTAACAAAAAATCCAAACCTTATGCAGTCTTTTTCAAAATATGCATACTAATTTGTAATTTTGGGTAAATAAAACGAATAAAAAAATAACGAAATGAGTAGCCTAAGTAGCATACAAATGATTTAATAGCTCTTTAGAAAATAGTAAAGAAATTGTTAACATCACGTGATTTTCAGTGAATAATTGAATTAATTAATTAATTATGATGTTCCTCTGGGAACAGTACTCGGATTATTGTTATTTAATATTTATATAAACGGCCTAGTTAAACAGAAATTTAAGGGCGAACTTATCAGTTTAGCCGATAACATTTTTTTTATCAACATAACGACTGGGAATCACTCAAAAATACCGCTGAACAAGATTTTAGAAAATTACTTACTAACATTCATACCTTTTACTTCATATAATGATAATAATAATTTTCCAACATATAAGTATTTTAAGGCCAGCATAAAGCAAATTGCTTGGATGAGATTCCTCAAGGATCTGTGTTAAGTTCTCTTTTTTTATACTTTATTCTAACTTTAATAAAAAAATGTTCATTCTGTAATAACTACTGGCCAGTGGATGAAAATATCACGCCCGCATCGTATATAGCCATGAGTTTCATGATTGACAGTTCTACTCGACGTATTATTAGTATTATTATACTCTTCACACTGTAGTCTGTGAAGAGTATTATAGATTTACTTTCAATATTCCAAAATTTTTAATATTCATCCAAATTTAAAATTTTTTTTACCAAAATCCTTCTCATGAAATTTTAAATAATTTTTAAAAATGTCCGTCCGTCTGACGGTCCGATGTCACGTTTTTTGTTCGTACGATAAGTCAAAAACGAAAAATGATATATATGAACCTATAATTTTCAGGAAAAATCAATCTCTATAAGGGTACAAAGCATATTGATTTTGAAAATTTTTATTAAAAATGGAGGAAGTTAAGGGTGGATTGAAACTTAAAAAAAATTATAAAACAAAAACGAAAAACTATATCAATTTAAAATTTTCAGGAAAATCCAACTCTGTAATGGAACGAAATCTATTGATTTTTTAAAAAATTTAAATAAAAGTGGGGGATTAAGGAATTTAAAATTTAAAAAAATTTATAAATCAAGAACGAACAACAATGTCAACTTGAAATTTTCAGAAAAATCAAGCTCTGTAATAAAAAAAATCTGATTTAAACAAAGCCTATTGAATTTTAAAAAATTCTGATCAAAAAGGAGGGTAAGGGGGATTGAATTTAAAAAAAAATCCTAAATCAACAAAAAAAGCGATATCAACATATTTTTATTTAAAATCAAGCTCTATAAGGGGCAAAACTAGAAAGAGTTTTAATAACTAATTTTTAATGTCACAAAAAGTGACAGATTTACTTTATTTTCACAGTCTACTAATTAAATGGTTTTAAAAACCGAAAAATACTATGAATTATTAGATTTTTTTAAATAAAAAGAAATCTGTAAAAGATAAATATCAACATAATTTTATAACATTAGAAAGGTAATCGAATTCTGCATGTAATGAAATGAAAAAATTTGGTAGTCCCATTTAAAATAGTCAAGTTGCCTTGGATTGAAATTTTGCAAATTGGCGTAGCGATTATTTTAAACACAATAAGGGTTTGACTTTGATCGTCTGGCAAATGTTAGTATATTTCATGCTTAGTAACACTGTAGAGTCATGGCCTTCTAAGTTTTATATTAACTGCGATATTCAATTTTTACTAGACATCTACTTTTTGAAAAAATAATGAATGGCTGCTTAACGACTCATTTTAGATACCATATGTGATACATAAAGTTACACTAAAATTGACCGAGGAATCCAAATATGCAATAATATACAATATACATTATTAAAAAATATAACTTTGATATAAATCACCCTGTAGAACAATTGGAATTTCATAGAAAATATTTTTAGGTTGTAGCCTTAGAGGTCCTACACCATGCCCCAAAAATGAATTTTAAAAATGTACCTTAATAAACCCGCAATCTTCCACCCACGTACTAATGGCCCACCCTGTATATTTTTTATTTTGTCAACCCGAAATAGAAATTAAATTTCTCACCCACGCTCAGGATTTTCCTTTCGTGACTTTTCATTTTTATTTACCATCATAACAAATTATTAATGTACCGTATTTTATATATTATTGTATTTTCTTAGTAAATAAAAATTACTATTACTATAACAAATGAGTTTTGTTTTGTTCATGGTTACTTGGCACTTTAAAATAATGTGCAGTTTTCCTGAAAGATAGTTGTAAAATTTTGTTAAGCCTTTTCTTAAAAAACAAAATTTTCCAGTTAAACAGTTCATGAAACTTTTTATTTTTGTGTCAATACCAAACCAAGTAATAAACAATTGATTCACTTTTAATAATAATTAAAAGTAACTAAGGTTTCATATTATTTATAATTGAACCGAAATTGAATTAATTAAAAGTTAACAATACCAGCAACGTTTGTAACGGTAGTTTTCAATACAAGAAAAAAAAATTAAATTAGGTCTACAATGTATCCCCACATTTTTAATCAGCTCAGTGATACCATAAAAGAAATGGTACATACAAAAGTCACAATTTTTTTCGACCACGCTAAAAAAATAACCACCGGAGAGTCTTGAGGGGTAAGAATTTTTTCCCAGGGTTCACCCCTCGCAGCCTCATTTGCAAATAACATTCATCTCATGACCTACTCCGTTAAAAAATCGTGAGATTTTTTTACACCTTTTTTTATACAGCTGTCTTCCCAGAGATACCTTTTTTATATTGCTACCTGTGATAAATCAGATTTTATTATCCAGTCATAGATGTACGTATTTGGGGTTTCGTTTTTTGATATGTGAGTATGCATCTCTTTGTCTATTTTGTTTTATTTTTTCTATTTCTATTGATTTCAAAATTTTCCATTAAGTTTGTATACAAATTTTGATATTAAACTTCAATGATTGTTTATGAAACTTCTTTTTACATAATTGTAAACCACTTTTATGAAATAGTAAACACTGTCATCGATCTGTTTGTACCTAAAGTAAGAATTAAAGACTGTAAATGTCCTAAATGTTATAGTCTAGAACTAAAACAACTAATTATTTTTTAAAAAGCAGATCATGCAAAGTACAAGGCTACCAATGATTGGAATGACTACATTAATTTTTCTAGTATTAGGTCTAGTTGTCTCAAGAACGTGTTATAATGCTTATATTCACTCTACAGAAAATCTATAAATAATAATATAAAGAAATTTTAGAATTTTATTAATTCAGGAAGGAAAGACCACGCCATTCCACAACTAATGCATCTCAACGATATTTCAAGCATCTGCCCAATATATTGCTGATTTATTTGCAGATTATTTTCAATCTACTTATGTATCTAATAATATTGCTTTAAATATACCTACTTTTATGTACTCAAAAACAATATTAACGATTGTGATATAACATTAATCGATATCTTGGAAAAATTGAGAACTCTAGATATCAGAAAATCTCCAGGACCAGACCAGACAATGTCCCCCCAATACTGCTAAAAAAATGTCGATTTTCTTTGGCGAAACCAATCTATAAACTTTTTAACGTATCGCTACAAACTGGCATCTATCCGTCATCTTGAAAATGTAGCTTTATCACACCAGTGCATAAAAGGGACGCAAAGAATAGTATAAACAATTACAGACCTATCAGCATAATGAGTTCAATACCTTAATTATTTAAGCATATTATTTACAACAAAATTAATAGTAAAGTAGCACAAATTCTCATTCCTCAGCAACATGGGTGTTAGAGACCTTAGAAACTAAACATCAAGTTGTTGGAGTATATTCTGATTTTTCCAAGGCATTCGACAGTGTCAGTCATGTAATTTTATGTAATAAACTACGAGCAGTTGGACTCCATGGAATATTGTTGGAATGGTTGTCGTCATATTTAACAAATAGGTCGGAAGTAGTAAACATAAATGGTACGTCTAAACAAATACAAGTTTTCTCTGGCGTACCTCAAGGAAGCTAGTTAGGTCCTTTGTTATTTAATATATTTATCAATGATATTGGTAAAGCATTTGTTAATTGTACATTTTTACTATTTGCAGACGACCTTAGACTCTACTCTGCTGTTAGCAATCTCAAAGATTTTCTTAAAGTTCAAAATGATCTGGATAATTACATGATTGGTGTCAGGTCAATCAATTATCTCTTAATATCAACAAGTATAAATATCTGGTTTTTTCTAGACTTAAAACAACTCAAGCTCTATATCCACTTTTATATATTACGGAAATTTATTTTAGAAAAAGTAAACAGTATACGGGATCTTGGGGTGATCGTTGACAGTAGGATGGACTTTAGAAAGCATTATGAATATATTTAAAATAGAGGATTTATTCAAAGACATACAAACAAAATCATCAACTTGAATACTTTAAAATATTTATATCTCACCCTAGTTCGACCAATTCTTGAATATACAGCAGTTGTTTGGTGTCCAATGTATCAAAACCATATAACGGCCTTAGAAAGAGTGCAAAATCGATTTTTGAAATATATTTCTTCTAAATTACATATCCTATCAGAATATTTTTCAGCTTCACAATTAAGACAACGTATGCAAATTCAAGAATTTCATCAAATGCCCTGAATTACTGTATATGATTTCTTTTCGAGTACCACCCCGTAATCTGAGCACAGAATAATTTTCCGTCCCTTTTCACAAAACTAATTATGTAAGATTTTCTCCAATTTGCCGCTTAATGGAAAGTGGAAACAAAAATTCTATGGATTTCTTTAGTACGTCCCTATATTCCATTAAATGTAAAATGAAGTCAGCATAAATACTACTACTATTGTATATACTATATACATATATATATTTTTTTGTATGACTTAATTTTCATATATTGTAAAACTGTAAATGGGTATTACCTGTGTATGAATAAATAAATAAGATACATAGCTCAAAAATAGTTAAAAATCGTGCATAAACGTGACTTTCATTATTTTTTTTTATTCTCTTAAATAATTCTAATTAATTTTAACCAAATACACGTGGTAAATCAAGTAAATTATGTGTTAAAAGGTTTAACTAAATCATGTAATTTAAAATTGTTGAAGAATACATTTTATTTTTCATTAAAAAAGTGGTCGTAGATAAAATATTGTATGACAGTCAATCGTGTCTGAACTGCTTTTGTACATTCATTGCATGTACACTTTTACACGACAGTATCTATCATGAATAACTATTATTATAAACTTTGGGAAACTTTAAATTTTAAAAATGTTGCATTTGTAAATTAATGCAACATAATATTTTTTTTTTATTACGTCTGTTATATTATGTCTATATTTATAAAAATATATAAAACACAAGACATATCTAAAAACATATCTTCTTCTGATTGTTAAAATCAAACCTACAGCGTTTTTTTTTATTTAATGGCTTTGGAAAAGACGAATTAGATCGCCTTTTATTTTTTTATTTAAAATTTTATTATCACAAAGGTGCCAACAATGTTCTCTTATTAACAATACTTGTTTGTGTAAATGTCAATGTTTATTTTTTTTTTTTATTTTTTTATTGTACACATTAATTTTTTTATACTAATGTAGAATGCTTTCAATAATTAAGTTGATATATTACACAACTTAAAATAAAACAATATTTTTTAAATACCTTCTTTTGTCTTCATTTATTTTATTTAGGATTTGTTTTTGTCATAAATACAAAAAATCTTTAAACATTTTTATTAGATGGATACTTTTAAATTTTTTTGTGCACTAAGTTTTGTATTAATGAAGAAATCTTGAATAGCCGTTTTCTGGCTCCTTCTCTCCTATTTTTAGAATCTTAAATATCGTATATTTAACAAAAAAGAACCATAGATAAAATATTCAAAATAGGAATAAAAAATCAATGAAATATTGTAATCATTTTTATTTCAAAGCAACGGTAAACAACTATAAAAAAAATTCTGTCCCACGAAATCCTCCTTGGACCGCGCCACTGCCTCAACCACTCGTTAACGGCCCTCATTTTTTATTCACACTCATTTTTTATTCTAATGCCGAGATTAAAATTATTTTTTTGCGAATGCTTTGTGCCCTCTCACGAGTAATGTTGCTGTGCTCTGGGGTCACAGTTACCCCCACTAGTTGGCTTGCTACCCTCTCTATGAACTACCTGTAGATGATAGTCATAACTCAGTTGATGGTCAGCATCTTAGCGGACTAGAATTATACTCGGTTTTAAAGCGAATGTTACCGTGATTTTTTTTTTCGAAATGTCGGTTTTGTCACCGCTTAGTGAAGTTGAATTGTATTTGAGGATGAGGATCTTTTACAAGAGTCTTCTAGGTAAGTTTTTACAGTTGTTTTGTATAGATTATCATCATCCACGTTATTTTGTTATTCTGTTTCAATTATTATTAATTTGTTTATTGTTTTTTGTTTAAATTTTTATTTTTTATGTTTAATTATTTTTTTAAATTTTCTTGCATTAATGATTTGGTAGGTATACAAGTGTTGAAAATGTTTACATCACATTTTATTTCGTGTTTGATTATTTATGAACATTTTTTTAATTATTCTTTGTTTTTTGTTAATCTTCTGTTTCTTCTTGATTTTTACTTTTCTCCCATTTCTTCTTGTTTATGATTGTAATAGTAGTGAATTTTGCATATTTTTTTAATTATTATAATTAAAGTTATATGAAGCTTATTTTTTATCAATCATTAAGATTAGTTTTGAATAAATAGTTTCTTCATTTGTTTTTGACTGAACTATATTTTACTGTAAGCTAAATTAGTGGCATGTTATTTTGTTTGGACTTTTTGTATTATTTTCAAGACCTTCCTGTGTATCTATGAATTGAAACATTTATACACTAAATAACTATAAAAAAAACTAATGCAATTGGTGAATAGATGTTTATCAGTTATAATACAAGCACCCTTCTTCGCCAATATCCCACATACCAAAAATTTGGTCCGCAATAACAGAATGGAGGGCAAACAACACTATACACCATGTTCAATTTTGCCCCTTTTACAACTGCCTTCTAATTGTCAATATGCTGTTGACTTATTATTTTGAAAGCTGGACCCGATAAACGCAGCCTAGGGTTCACGCTTTGTATTTATTGAAAATAAATCGACATAACACTCTTAAATACTATAAAACTTCGAGTGGATATCAAAAAGGATATAAAATTAAAATATTATTTTCATTTGAAATTGTATGTATGTTCTTTCTTGGTTTCAATGATATTGATAACAAGTACTATATTGTGTCGTTATGTGCAAGCTTTGTTGCTTTACAATAATAATAATAAGCCTTTGGATATTTATAAAATGTATAGTACAAGTCATTTAATTACATTTTAGAAATAAAACATATAAATTAAGACATATAAAATAAAATATAAAATAAGACATATAAAATATACAATAAAACATAAAATAAAACTTATATAATAAAAGAGTTGCTCTAGGCTTTACTTATCAGATATATTCATTAATACTATAATGAGTCCCATCCATAAGAAAATAAGATTTTTTTTAATTATTTAAGTTACTTTTGACATATAAAATAGCTTTGTAAATAAAAATACATGAAATCTATAAAATAAGACTTACAAGATTGCCTTTGAGGAATGTTAAATAAACACATGGATAATAATCTGTTTTTGACATGTAAAAATTCTGTTAGAGTCAGTAGCACTTCCAAATAGTATTTTAAAACATCTATGTAGTTTAGACAAATTCTTAAGAATGCAACACATTTCGTAAATAGGACTAAAATAAATACATTCGGTTTTTTAAATATTTAAAATTAAGGCATTGGTATTAAACCATTTTATGAACGAAGATACTGCCTTAGTTGATTACGACACTAGGTCCTTCAATGTGTTTGCTGAAACCATCAAAGATGTGTCATCCGCAAATTAATATGAGTAGGCAGATCAGTGACATAAATAAAAAATACTAATGGACCCAGTACAAATCCTTAAGGAACGCTGTAGTTTATATCTTGTAAATCAGAGTTAACATCATTAATATTGACGTACATTTTCCTATCTTTAAGAAAATTAATCAGCCAATTCAAGTATATCACTCTAAAGCCGAGATATACAATTTATTTTTCAGAAATTTCAAATTTAAACAGTCTAAAGCACGAGACAAGTCAGAAAATATACCTGCCACGTGCTTCCCTGCATCTAAAGAGGTACAGAATTGTTCAATTAGCTTCAGGTGGCGATTTATGTAGATTGGGCCTTACAAAATCCATATTGGCATTCAGTTATTCAATTAATTTAAATTGATTTATGCAATTTAGCATTCTATTTTAAATAATTTTGAAAAAACATTTTAAATAGATATTGGACGATAATTAGAGACATCTTGCAAATCATATCTTTTGTGTATAGGAAAATGTTTTCCATTTTTTTAGCTGGATGGAAAGATATTGTCAGCAATAGATCGATTTATTACATTTAATAGATATTCAAGAAAAACTGTAATAGATTCAGCAATGGCCTTTAAAATTTTTACTGAAACGTTATCGACACCACAGCTTTTGGTATCTTTGAATTAGACAATCGGTGGGTTATTATTCCATCTTTGGTGACTGGAGTAAAGAAAACTGGATAAAGTACAGTCGCTTGAGAATGAATTGCCAAAGTGAGCTTCCAACTTGTTAGCAAAAAATCAACAAAATAATATTCTTGGAAGTTAGTTTTTTTTCTACCAGTTTCTTTACCTATGGTTGTTTTGGGGTCTAAATAATATCAGACAAATAATATCAGTTCCTTGCCTCGTCTACAGGATGTCACAGTAGTGCTTAAAAACAAAATTATTTAATGGTCTGGTAATACTATTAACCATAGAACATTTTTGACAAATATTTTAAAGGTTGCCAAGCAACTATTTTTTTTGTGAAATTTCATAATGATGCAAACTCCAAATAATATTGTCATAAACTTTAAATTACAGTATTGAAAGAATAAATTAGGGGTGAATTGAATTTTTAAATAAATTTCTCTATAAATCGATTTTTGAAATCTGCCAATTACGTATAACAGATTTAATTGTTTTCATATCGTCAAATAATTTTATTAAATTTAAACTTAAACAAACAGGGTGTGTCAAAATTCTATGTAACGATTTTAATATTTTTTTTCAAATAGTATACCGTGTAATTTATAATAACAATTAATTAATTCTTTATTTTTTTTATGAACTACTCTGTATATTCAAGAATAATTTTAAAATATAGTTTTTTTGCTACCAGGGGCGGCTCGTGACCAACATTTTGGGGGTTCACAGTAGCAGAATATAGGTCTCGGTACAGATGTAGGTAAAAAACTGTTAGTATTTTAGAAAGGTATAATATAAACTTTCTAAAACACTGAAAGTTTTTTGTGAACCTCCAAAATTTTGGTTACCAGCCGCCACTGCCTGCTACAACTGTTGTTTAAACTAAAATATTATAAAAGGTTTTTACAAAAACATATCACATATTCCTTAGAGCAAAATAAGTCGATTTAAGTAAAATTACCTTGGTACAAAGTTGCTTCGTTTGGGCTCCAGAGGGCCTTGAAGTTACAATTTTTAAATCGTTTTTCCCATATAAATTTAAAACGGCATATGCGATGTTGCTGAAATTTGGTATATTGGTAGTTTTATATGGCAAAAAAGTGGTATTAAAATTTTGTCCGATAATAATACATAGGCGTAGAACTTGATTTTTTAAATAATTGCACCTTTAAAAATTCTACGCCAATGAATGAAAAGGAGTTTGAGTATGAAATTTAGATTTCGCAACTCATTTACTTTAAAAAAGGTACTCTTGATAAGACTCGATTACTCTCATGGTTTTGACGAAATTTGCATTTTAGTAATTTTAGAACATAAACAATAATTATTAAAATACAAACTTTGTCAAAACCATGAGAGTAAATCGGGTGTTATCTAGGGTCCTTTTTTGTAGTAAATGACTACCCAATCCAAATTTCATATTCAAACCCCTTTTTTGCCATTGGCGTAGAATTTTTAAAGGTGCAATTATTTAATAAATCAAGTTCTACGCCTATGTATTATTATCGGACAAAATTTTATACGATGAAAAACATAAAAATGTACTTTTTTCATATCTTCTTCAACACCTCTAAGACTTTTAACAAAAATACTCGATTCTTGCCATGTACGATTTTTTGAGGAATATTAATTATTTGCCTGCAATATGTATACAAAAACATTTATTGTTGGTTTCCATAGTTTCATCTAAATAAAAATATTGTCAAGTTTTACCACCTAATCTCTTGTTAACGATTGAAAGTGTTCTATCTGACTCAATAATTAAAAAAACAAATGCGTAGTTTATTAATATGGCTGTACAATATACCAATGCAGAATATACCGATATGTTACTGACATTAGGATTTTGTGAAGGAAATGCTCGAGAGAGTGTCAGGGTGTACTCTGAAAGGTTTCCAAATCGTCGTGTACCTAGCCACCCAACTTTTGCTGCTGTTGAGAGACGTCTTCGGGAGACCGGTTCCTTTGCTGCCAACACAGTTGATAATGGAAGAGAACGTTTTGTAAGGATTCCTGAAGTTGAAGAAGACATTTTAGAACGTATTGAAGATGATACAGAATTAAGCACCAAACGAATTGGAAGGGAACTAGGAGTAAGTAAAGATGTCGTTCATAAAGTGCTTAGAGAACAATTGCTATATCCATACCATAAGAAACCAGTACTAGAATTATTAGTCCATGATCCTTAAATTCGTTTGGGTTTTTGTCGATTTGTTAATATGCAAAGAGAAAGAGATCCAAACTTTGTCAAGAAGGTTCTCTTTACCGATGAAGCGGGTTTTACAAGAAGAGGTATAACTAATACCCATAATGAACATGTTTATGCTGTTGAAAATTCTCATGCAATAAAAGTTAACCATTTTCAACACGAATTCAAAATTAATGTGTGGGCTGGAATAATTGGTAATTTCATTGTTGGTCCTGTCATACTTCCACGAAGATTAACTGGAGAAAATTATTTGGATTTTCTACAAAATACGTTGCCAGAATTGTTAGAAGATTTACCTCTCCAACTTTGGAGAGATGTGTGGTTTATGCAAGATGGAGCTCCACCACATTTTTGTTTAAACGTTAGAAACCACTTGAATGAACAATATCCACACAAATGGATAGGCAGAGGTAATGACGCACCTGTAAACTGGCCACCACGTTCCCCAGACCTAACACCGATGGATTACTTTTTATGGGGACATCTGAAATCCACAGTTTACAGGGAACCTGTAGAAAATGAGGAACAACTCTGGCAACGTATTCAAGATGCAATAAACAATCTTAGAAGTGATGAAGAAGTTATGGAAAGGATACATTTTAATTTTCTTCGACGTATAAATCTTTGTATGCGTGAAAATGGTGAATATTTTTCACAATTTTTGTAAAATCTCTATTTTGATTATGTTGTAAATAAATATTTTTGTGAAACCTATACACTCTAAATTATTAAAACAGAAATTTAGCGAAAACCATGAGAGTAATCGAGTCTTATCAAGAGTACCTTTTTTAAAGTAAATAAGTTGCGCAATCTAAATTTCATACTCAAACTCCTTTTCTTCCATTGGCGTAGAATTTTTAAAGGTGTAATTATTTAAAAAATCAAGTTCTACGCCTATGTATTATTATCGGACAAAATTTTAATACCATTTTTTTTGCCACATAAAACTCTACCAATATATCAAATTTCAGCAAAATCGCATGTGCCGTTTTAAATTTATATGGGAAAAACGATTTAAAAATTGTAACTTCAAGGCCTTCTGGAGCCCAAACGAAGTAACTTTGTACTGAGGTAATTTTACTTAAATCGACTTATTTTGGTCTAAGGAATATGTGGTATGTTTTTGTAAAGACCTTTTACAGACACCCTGTATATCATCCATAAAGACTGCTGATCTTGAACTTCAAAAATATAACAATATTATATAACAAACCAACTACAAAAATGAATAAGAAATATTTATTAATTGTTAAACTTTCCAAGTTTCATAAAATTATGCTGGTTATAAATGAAGCTCAATTGCGGAATTCATTAATTTTCGGCTTTCCTTGTTCAGTAATTTACTCGATGACTTAGTTTACAACTAAATCGACTGCAATAGTTTCCTCTAATATCCATGACATCCGATAACCCAAATAAATGAAAGAAACTCCCCGATCATAATCCAACAGCGAGAGGTTAAGTTTTAACCGTTTCACACGGCTTAGCGCAATAAATGTCGCGACCCGGTCTTCATTTGTCTCTACGAGAGCCAATAAAATAATACCAAGTATCAGCGGAGCATCGTATTTTAGGGGATTCCTCTGGACATTACTGGGAGCAAAAGTTTTAATCAGGATGGCTTGAGACCATTTCTAATCAAGAGGCCTGTTCTTAATAGCCGACCTAAAGGAATTGCTATATTTTATCTGGGAGACATATTAAAAGAAAAATTCAGCTGTTATATTTAATTTTTCGGTTAGGATTGAATCCGGTCTATCAAAATAGATCAATAAGTATAAAAAGTTTTAAACATTTTTATTCTGTTTTTTTGTAGAATACATTTTGAGTATGGAATGAAACATTTAATCAAAAAATTTACATATAAAAAATCAGTCTTAGTTAGCTTTTATTGGTTGAAATTACAAATTCCCTCTATTTTTTACACAAATGACAAATACTTTTTAATTTTTAATTCAGTGGAGAATTATAATTACTACGCTAATAGCACACTCACACTTTAATTACCTCGTTTTTAATTTTCAAATATTTTGGCATAATTACTATGAAAATAATGTATTCTTACACGTGTAAGTAAAATAAATTAATTGCTTACTTTTCTTTGTTGTATGAAAATTAAAAAAAAAGTAGTAATACTAAATGGACAATGATAATGCTTTAACAAGTAATTGTACTTAGTAGATAGCAAATTTTGACTATATTTTTAAATAATTTGTAACACCTATGAATTATTTTGTTGAACAAGTGCAACTTCCACATATAATAGAACATCTAAAAAGATGCAACTACATACATTAGAATATATAAAGATTATATTTCGGGTTTATTTAACACGTTTACATGGAGTGGATATGAATATGAAATGGATACGAAATCCTTCCAGGAGTGGGACTGGGAAACGTAATTAAAACTATTAAGAATAGCGCGAATTATCATATTCAACATGCTCTTATAACTGCCTATCAGGAAAACTGCCCACTAAAGGAGAGAAGAGACCTGAGGGGAAATCCATGGTGATGCAGAAATATCGATCAAAAAAGAAAAGAATTTCGACATATCTTCAATCGAGCTAAAGAATTTGGCTACTGGGACAAATTCGAAAAATCCGTAACGAAACACAACAAGGCAATCAGAAATGACAAACGAGAATCGTGGAGGAAGTTCTGTCAGAGTGTATCAGATTTACTTGCAAGTACCATAATTCACAAGATTCTTGCCAACGATCTGATACAGGAAATCGGTTCTATAAAATAACCCGATAATACCTATACGACAGGAAAAAGTTAGAGATTCTTTTACTGAAACATTTCCTAAAATTCTGGAGGACAGGGAATTGATCATACGACCCAAGAAGGAAGACTAAAACTTCGTTGCGAAAGTAAAATGGGCGATGAATTCATTCTTCCCTTTCAAATCACCCGGAGAGGATGGCATATTTCCTGCCTTTTTGCTAAAAGGACAGGATATCTTGCTATCCTCTTATGGGGCTGTTTAGAGCAAGCCTGGCGAGCTATATCCCGCTAAGGTAAACGATGGCGAAAGTTGTGTATAAACATAAGGCTCGTAGAGTAGATACCACCCTACCAGACTCTCTATTGTCCAACCTACTTAACATTATTTATCATAAAAACAGTGGAGATGCATATTGGAGAATCTGAGTGCATAGGAGCAGAACGATTCCTGGGTATTGAAAAGATCACTGCCAAAGGAACTGTCTCTAAAGAGACGGAGGTTACAACACTGACGAACTGAAGAGATTCCCCAGGGCTAACCAATTCGAAGGCGTTTATTACCAACCCTTCTATGAACGCCTCTGCTTAGATCCAAAAATGGAGTAGGAAAGGTTTACGCATTTTCACGAGGCTGATGACAGGACATTGTCGTCTGGGTAACCACACGAGAAGGATAGGTCTGCAACAAACATTGAACGAATCTGCAGAGCTCATTTTATGTACATGCTCTGCTTTGGAAAGAACCAGTTTCCAGAACTTCGGAGTTTACTGACTTTAAATGAGTCTCACCCAATTCGACCATGGCCTTTATCAAAAGGTGTAGCTTGTACGGTGAACAAGAAGTTGGTCATGAGTCGCAATAGATCCATCTGCCTAACCTAGCACGTTTATAATTAAAAGAAAAGGAACAAAAAGATTTAATTAAAAGAATAAGTTTTCCGAAACAAAAATTATATATCGATATTTTAGTATGTGAAATTTTCACTCAGAAAAACCTAAATATTATGTTCCTGAGCTTATTTCAAGCAGAACAGGTCCTATGAACAAATATCCAATTCTCCATGGTTACTAAGCTACAAGCGTTCAAAAATCAGAAGATAAATAATTAACGTAGTGTGCCAATGTTTTAAAAATGTTTGGTTGTTTGTTTATGAACAACAGCTTCATAGTGAATGCATTTTTTTTATTTGCGTAAGATAGATCAGTAGATAGTGTCATTTTAAAGAAAGGGTAACTTTTGGCTCAATAATTTTTATAATTTTAATATGATTACTTAATAAAAAAACCCCGCACGTTTTAAGTGTATTTTTGCTTTAAGTCCTAAGACTTCAGGGGGTGAGCTAGTTTTTACTATGCTGTTCAAAAGTCTCAATGGACCAAAACAAATTTATTGACAGGATTTCGACATATTTTCCATTGAAGGTGTTTACTCTGCCTATTCGTCAATACCATGTTTTCCTTTGAAATAGCGCATGAAACTGTGTTTCTAATCATTAAGAGGTGTATATGAACTATTTTTATAAATACTGACTGGAACAAATTCATTATTTTGAAAATAGATAACTTTTAAAAAAATCCTGAAACACGTAGAGTTTTTTTTTAAATGCAAATTTTTTGACATACTTGACACGTTTAATAGCGTGCATGCATAAACGCTTTTAGGATTCCACACCACCACGTAAGTTCCGAATCAGTCCGTTAGCTCTAGTTATGGACATCTCTAGCCCCAACACTGTACCAAATAGTGCTCTTGGAGGGTATTTTACTTGAAGTTGGACATAACACGCTCTGAACTGACAACTGCAATATGAACCTAAAATTGTATTTTCGTTATCTTCTACAGACTCTTCATTAAATGCGATCTATAGCATCTCTGTAATGGGAGTATATCCACACCCTGATGAAACCTGGTTGATTATCTAGATTCAATTGAAATGCTGCTTCTCGCTGATTTGTTATATTGTCTTGAAAATATGAAGATGATGTTGATCTGGAAAATATCGCAATTAAAATCTTGTACTTAAACTTAGTTCCTCTGGGGAAATGTTAACAATCTTTTTCTCAAGTAGTTAACGTCTTAGCAACTCCACAAAAGAGTTCGAGGTCTGCCTATTTGAGCTTTCTCGGGCTAGTTCGTCAGCCTTTCCGTTGCACTAATATCCTTCGTGGTCTGGTTCTCATGCTAAGGACACCTTATTTTGTCTAATTAACTCTGTCAGGTCTTCTAGGCAGTTTTTTACCAGTCATGATATGATATAAAAACTCTTGCACCGTACAATATACCTACTATATAACTTTTAATAGTCTTTTTATAATTTTGATTTATTTGGGTACTCAGAAATTTATATATACGTCTCTAAAACAAATCCTTACCAACTTAAAACTTTAAATTATCACATCTCGTTAATTTTTGAGTATACTAAGTTTTATGGAATTCATAAAAAATGATAATACTAGTGAAACACCCTGTATATTACCAATGCTAAATATTTATTTTTATTATTTCCACCCTTCGTTCCCCGTCCCTGTGGCCACTAACTAACCAAATTCCATTAATACTTGGCTTAGTCAATCTTTTCATCGAATTACGGAACTTGGTGTGACAAGTAAGACCAAAAAATATGATTATTGACCTCCTTTGGGCATCGAAAAAACAAAAGGACAATCTGATTAGGAGTCCCAGACGTGTCTAGTTCGTGCCCGGAGACATGTCCTTCACGTTGGTCTCCGTTAACATTTGACGGTGTTTCAGCTAAATGAACATCGTCAGTGAAAACAATTTTATATATAGCAAGAGGGTTTGATAGCGTAACAGAATGATGAAAAGCTTATTATGGATAGGGCAATGTTCGATATTTGAATAATCAGTAACACTCAAAAGTAGACGTCTAAAAAATATGGCTGAACATTAATTGTTAAGATTAAGAATTACTGTAACTACTTTAATATTGGATGGCAAGTAAAAAACAGTTTAAAAGTACCAAACAGTTGAACTTTTTCGTTGTAGAGTAAATACCTATTTATAGTTTAAACGTAATACTTTGTAAATAGTAATTAGAATTAGTACTAGTTTTAGGAACGCATTAGTTATTTATCTTATCTTACTTTAATAATTAAATTGAATAAATATTGGAAATAACAATATTTTTAGTTTGTAAATAAATGTCTGCATACGCAACAGAGACTTGCAATTTTGTATATTTATCATTATTTATACCTGGTAGAGGTTTAAGAGCCTGAAGCTGAAGCTAGTTCAGCTAGTTCTACTACTAGCTCTACTGTCAAGGTATAAAAATATATTTACCTCAAAAATTTATTTAGAACATTGTGAGCCTTCCTTCAACATTTTAGTTTATTTACCTACACATTTACAACATGTAGATTAAGAACCAGTGTATTTACAGATTTATACCTCAATATTGGGAATTCCGATAAAAGGGTGACTTTTTTGGTATCAACCTCTTTGAATGATATTATTCTAATATGTGTTCTGGTGCAACAATTATTACAGTAAGAGTATGAAGTTTTATAAATGGCTCAAAACAGATGAAATCATTCCAGAAGGGGAGAAGAATTACTCTCCTCTCTGTTTAATATCTCCATAAACCTTTAATTTAGGCTTTTACTCACCAATTTCATATAGTATTCTCTGGAACATAAGTTTTGTCATTGTTCTATGTGTATTCTTTTCATGGATAATTTATTTATTGCTGATTTTTGGTAAAGTTGTCACAATTCTTCATTTGTTCTATTTCGGTATCCTTCTTCTGTAAATTTTCATACGTAGCTTAGCATTATTATTATCTCTTTATCTTTCCATAATATTTTGTTGGATGTTTACAGTAGGTATAAGGGATATGGCCTTGATATGGATGATATCCAACCTTTTAGGTCGCAAACAGTTCAAACTGTTTCAGACTCGCAAACAAGCGAGGTTCTGCTCTTGGGCCCACCCTGTTTCATATTAAATACCTCGGGGAGTTTCATTCTATTTGCTGACGATACTACTATCTTGTGACATAATAAAGATGTCAATATTCTTCATACAAATATTAGTAATGATCTTAAATCTTTTAAAACATGGTGCATTACAAATTTACTTTCTTTAAATTTAAATAAAAAACAAAAGTACTAACCTTTAAATGTAAAATTTAAAATTTCTGATATTTTGATAGTATATTTGCATTATTAATATTAGTTATTATCATTTGCAATCATTATTGTAGCTGAATGTGACAGGAAATTCCCTACACTTTTTATTTTACAGTGTGGCAACAATGTAAAACAGGAATCGCACAAACTATCCCCACTCAATTAAGCACCCGTATCTCCCTTTGTAATGCGGCAGCCGATGCGACTGCTTTGTCTGCCCAACATAAAACACAATTTGAATACTTGGGATGAATAATTATGAACGAATAGACTAATCTAGTAGTTTTTCAATGTTAACTTATCTTATTTTTATGAATTCAAAGGACTGTTTTATATAATTAAAAATAAACATTTCAGTATATGTATATTAAACCATTCAAACTTCCTCTCAGCGTGCTAAAAATTCTGTTTTGAATTAAGTAAAAATCCCTCTACCATATTCCGGACAATATTATAGTGGTCATTCTTGCTATCCTCTCCTTTCAATACCCGTACATTATTTACGATAAATTGAACAGTCCGAACCCTTTCACTGCGCCATTTTTAACCAACAGATGTCCAGGTGCGTTCTTATTATAGCATCTCTGCGTGGACCACTACAATGCTCGAAAACAACGGACATCTCGTTTGGCTTTGTCCCTTTTACCCTCAAGGGATTTTTTTTATTGTGTATGTACGTTCAGGAAACACTCATTATTGAAACAAAAATTAGAAGTCCCGCTACTCGTACAGGCCAGACTGATTTTGGAGAATATTTTGATTATAGATATGATAAATAAATGAAAATGTGATGTCACATAGTATTTTTTATAAAACTTAATTATAATAGTTAAGTTTTTAATTTAAAGTTTTGAGTTACCTTTAAAATAAAAAAAAACGATTTGTTTCAAATTATTACTTATTGCGTCTATTTTTCTAAAAAATATATGGGATCTTTACGATATTTTATCCTTTTTTTGTTAGGACGCCATCTTAAAATAGATAAGCTCAGTATATAACCTTCTTGAGTAATAAATAATTCTTAACAACATCAGGTAAGAAAGTCCGTTTGTACAAAGGGACAATTGTATTGAATAGAATCTCATCCAACCGGGACATAAACGTTTTTCACCCCTTGCTGACCACTCCCTTATTGACCAATGGTCTGCGCAAGGTATTTTGATCGCAACTTTTCATTGGTCACTACTGGACAATCGCTATATTTCCTTCCTTTTCAGGGACGTATACGTTGAATTATTTATGAAAGCTTTATCTTTCAGGCATCAAATTCTGGAAGAGGTCAGTAGCGGCGTTTATGCTCAATGTAATATTTTATAGAATTGATATTTTTAAGGTTATAGTAATATCGTGAATATTATTCCTCGTCTGATAAGATGTGAATGAAAAATAATATATTGCGTCTTAATAAGGAAATATATTTATTTACTTTTCAATATTTATAGTTTTATTTTCAAAGTATTCTCACTTCAATAAACAAATACTTAAAACAAAATTAACAAACATGTATACCACTAACTGGAAATATTTTTAACTTTATGAATAAAAATAAAATTTAACTAATAAACATACACATGGATAATATAAAAAGACGGAAGTAGAACATTTATTTATCAAAATAAACCAAGACACAGACTCTAGTCTTGTATTTTATATGATCTTTAGTTCCACTTTTTATGATAATAAAATACTCGGTATTAGAATTTCGCATGAATTACTACTTTATAATTGGATAAATTGAAATTAATTTTATTATTTACAATCAAGTGGCAAGATATACAAATAAATATTTCTTAAATGTGTTTTCTTATTGATGCCATCTTTTTCTTTAATATCTTTCTTTGATGAAATAAAATCTTTTTGTGCCTTTTGAAAATCTTTTGGAAATCGTAGGTATATACATATATGGGCCAATTCAACTCTCAAAGTTCTGTCAAGTTTGGTGAATCCTGTTAGAATTTGTGTAATTTGCTTTGATAATGTAATTACTCGTATTACCGTTCTTTAAGCATTTTACCACTGAATAACCAAAGTATTGATCAATCATCTTCAAAATAGTTAAATCGTTTTAATTGGACCAAATAATACCTATACCAGATGCATATAAAGTATCATAAGTTCCCTAATTGAAATTCTTTAGACAAATTGGTCAACCTGGCTTTTTATTTGGTTTATTTGTTAAATAGACTATTTCCTATTTCAATTTGATTTGGTATTTTTGCAAGTATAAAATAAAAATTAAAAAATTGAACATTATAAACGAAAATTATCATAAAAAATCTAAAAATACTTAAAATCAAAAAAGCAAATAAAAATATGGAAATAGAAAAACAGGTTATTCGTATGAATCAATTCATTGTGTCAACTCTTAAAATCATATCGAATTAACAAGTTCTTTAGGAAGAAGCTATACATACCTTGATAATGGAAGTTGGAGTCACTAAATTCTAGACCATTAACAGATATTTCCTTAGATAACCAAGACGAAGAAGCCATCACTCTAACCAATTTCCTTTTGGAAGTATAATACCAGACAAATTCATCTTCTTGAAAATTTTACCTCAAATAATTTCAGCTCGTGAAAAAATGGATGTATGTTCAAGACCTTACCAACAAGTTTTGGAAAAAATCGATAAATGAGTATTTACCCAATCTTCGTTTTCGATCCAAGTGGTATCAAGAGAAACAGAATATTGAAGTCATTGTTATCGATGATCATCAGTGGCTATCACTTTGTATGTTTCATTTTATTCGACAAGCTGTATATAGCCTTTTCTAGAAAATGTCAACTTGTTAAGTAAAAAATATAAAAGTTATATTGTTAAAATAAATATATTGCAATTTACAACTGATACCAGTTTACAGACACACACCAGATCACAAACATATAGTTAAATTCAACATTTGCTACCCCCATATCCTTTTCCATGATCCCTCCGTCGCTGGTATCGATATAAGTTCGAAAACAAAGCGAAAATTGCAGTGGATAAAAGATATCAAATTGGCTATTTTCTTCGTCGATATGTATTACAATTTGTTCGATTGGACTTTTATTAGAGACAGATAGCGTTGATGATTGATTTTCCGATTGGGTTTCGTTTTAATACATAGTAATGAGCCCGGTTTTCGGATCGAAACTATTCCGCGGTTGATTGCGTCTTAATAAATCCAGAACATTTTGGTTTATAGGACATCCATTTATCTATATCTATAGAATGGTGAATGGGGAAGTAATAATTGATTTATTTTAATATAGGTATAGTGAGAGGATTAAAGGATAAACCGTTGTCAGTTTGCTTGTTTTTAAACTTATCGGAGTACCCGATGGTTACACTTCATTAGGAAGCTAATTTTATTAGTTACTCAATTATAAATTATGTTATGTTATGTTGAAAATGAGGTGATAATACACTGCGACCTAAAAGATCTATTGTGCCCCGTTCTATCGCCAATATACTAAGGAAATGTCTCAATGCCTATAACTACCCTTCCAATCCTATTTCCTAAAGGAAGTGTAGGATTTGAAGTGGCTTCAAGTTAGGTAAATCTCCCTCTTCTATTTGATATCCTCCTATAGTGCCCTTGGATTCTAGAGTGCTACACCTTCAGTTAGGATGTGAATGGAAGTTTCGTCCTCCTCCTCACAGAATCTGCACTTACTATCCTCTACTACTCTGTTTACTTAGGTGTCCTTTTAGTCGGCAATGTCCGGTAATGATCCCTGTTACAATACGTAGCCTGATCTTGCTCAGGCAGATGCAGGCTTCCGATCTTTTCTGGTTATATTTACCCAGAAGTATCTTGGCCTGTCTCAGCCCCAAGAGATTCTTACGAATTAACTTAACATGAAAAAAAGTTTGTATAATTACCAACTTTAATTAAAAATAAATAAGATAAAATAAAAGAAAGTATTATTTATCAAACGAGGTAAAAAATATGATGCATGCTGTTATTTTATATTAGTATTGCTCATGTATTGTCTAGCTAAGACCTTTGAAAGAATGATAAAGTTAAGTTTGGAACATTTTGCAGTAAGAAATTTTTGGTTTGCGCAGACGCCAGAACAATCGATTCAGTCACGAAACTAATAACTGACATTCAATTTACTTTAATAAAAAAATTGATATTGACTTAGTTTATTTATTGATTTTAAGAGGACCTATGATATGGTATATATTGAGGTTTTATTTTCAAAAAAGAACAAAATGGGAATCGATCCAAGAATATGTGTCTCTCTTTTAGAACAATTTACATCAGCGATTACAATTACATGGTCCTAGTACTGTAAATAGTGGCCTGCCTCAAGAGTTAATACTTAATCCATTACTTTATAACTTATCTAATGCATTGTAGATATAAACATTAAAATTATATAGCTTGTATCACTTATTTTTTTACAAATCTTATATAGGCTGTCTCTTATTAGACTATGGGTGTACTCTATACGGAACAGCTTCGAATAGTAGTCTATTGATTCGGGACAGAGCCCAGTACAAAGCGATTAATTAATTTAATCACCGTACCAAGAAGTTCCAGCAGAAGCCTAGGGAACTATCTCTAAAACTAAGAAGAAAATATTTACCTAACAAACAAATTATGAAATATAGATCATTACTAATAAAGAAACTTTCGAATTTATGTTCGAAAAACCTAATATCCAACGACTGGAAGAAAAAATCTCCACTATTAACAGATGCTTTTGTTAATACCCATTATTTTCCACATCCCATATAATACCAATTTTGAAATTATACTTTTTAAACCATCCATTTTATTTCTTGCTATTGCTGCTTAATAATGCAATTTGAAAAACTACATTGAGTAATCTTGAGTACCTAAGTAATAAATTACCAATATGTAACAATTAATCGTTTAGATACATACTTTTTTCTTATAACCCAAACTTTGCTCGCACAATTTTGCATCTTAGCAATATCGATTTCGGAAAACAGCTGCGAGGTATTAGGGTTTAACCACCCTCTACCGCCATCGGGTGTCCTAATGACACTCAACGTGCATTGCGACCACCTCTTTCACCCCCCTAATAAAAGGACCCTTTACCATTAGCCTTCAACCGAATAGCCACTATTCCCGATTCAAATTTTTAATTGTCCTTGTTGCTAAGGATGCACATTGGATGTGCTTTCGCTGATGTTGAGTACTGTAAAAAGTCGCGAAATATTTACACTGGGAAAAGTACTGTCCTGGTCACTTTTGATGCACTTATTCATAATTACGAAAAATTTGTGTTTAGAGAAAATTGTATTTATAATAAATTTTAGTTGAAGACTTTTTATAATAGAAAAAACAAATATTTTCATTTTAAATTTATATTAGTTATTAAAGCAGAAATTAAAAAAATAATAAATGAAGATACATCACCATTTAATTTATGGCAAATGTGGATTGATTTTTAATGATTTCAATTGATAACCTAACCGTCAAATATTCAAAGGATCCATTATACCTGAATATAATAAAATGACCATATCATTATATACCAGGCTGATAAGACACATGATAACCCATAACGCAGTGGCGTGGGTAACCAAAACTGCGCAGGTAGGTAGGTAGGTGCAAAATGCCAATTCATTGGCATTCAGCGGATCGACTATCTGCCACTGGGGCCATGCGTACTACTCTAACTGCAACAATGGAGGTACTATTAAACCTCACGTCACTACACATCTTCATACAAGGAGAAACCAGGTCTGTTATTCACAGGATAAGGCAGGGACAAAACCCAATATGCCAACTACATAGTGCTGACCATACGAGTCTATATTAGCAAGTATAAAAGGATAATGTTCTAGGAATACCTACTGATATAGCCATAACCACATAAAAATTTGAAAGAAACTTTCAAATTCAAATACTAGTCCAAGAATCCTAGAAACCTCCCATACAGGCTGGTATACAGACGGTTCAAAAATCAAGGAAGGAGTGGGACTGGAATCTATGGACTCAAGTCGATTTGCTGAATCTAGGAGAATATGCAACAAAAACAGTGTTTCAGGCTATATTAATAGCCAAACAACAGTGTACAAGAGAAATGATAAATCAGCAAGTATCAGGCATAATTATTGAAATCTACTGCCAACTTAAAAGCAACTTTCTCACCAGAAATCAAATCACGACTGATGAAAGACTGTCTAGAACACCTGGCAGAGCTAAGTAGTCAAAACAAGGTGACCCTAGCTTGGATGCTAGGTCACGAGGGGTATCAGGGCAATGAAAAGGCCGACGAATTAGTCCTAGAAAGCTCAGATGAAGACACGACAGGCCCTGAACTCTTCTGTGGAGTTGCTAAGGCATTGTATACATCCATCAAACAATGGATGCAAAAAGAGTCTCAGGAATGGTGAAATAACTATCCAAGACTGAGATAGGCCAAACAGTTCGTCAAGAAACCATCGGCCAAGTTCACGAAAGACCTACTGGATAAAAACGACAAATCGTTAGGATAATTTTAGGTCTTCTTAACGGACACTGCCGCCGAAGAAGGAACATGAGTGTCATCAATCCAGCAGAAGCAGCAATACTATGAAGGAAAACAGGAAATATCAATCCACGTTCTGTGCCAGTGTGCAGGCCTGACTAGACTGACGCGTCTAAGATTAGGCGAAGAACATCCAAACGCATGAAACTTTACACGGTAGCCACTGTCTAATAATAAAGACCAAGCTAGACGACATACTCTAAAAAACGGTGTCCCTCAATAGATTTGATTAGGTCACGGTGAACAAGGACAAATAATATCCAACTCCTTTTAAATCTAATCTAATCTCTACTTCACCATTAAGTTTAATGCAAACAAGGTCCAGATGCTGTTGATTTTAACCTAACATTCAAAGAATCAGACCTAAACATATTAAAGGTTTTTTCTAAATATGTTGCACAAATTTAAGAGAATAGTACTTGGACCAAAATAGTAAAAAGAATATCTATAAAAATATACGTCTACAATCGTTTCATTTTCGAAATACAAGGTGTTATATTTATTAAAAAAATCTGTTTTTATTTAGAATCTAAAAAATGTTTAAGAATTCATTTAATTTTTTATATTTTCTTAATAATTTTATGGGATGTCTTTTAGGTCGTTTGAAATTTTAAACAAAAATAATAATGTCCAGTAGATTTTTGCAATTTTCATAATTGTTTTGAATAGAGCAATTTAAAATATAACTTTTTTGGTCCCTTAAATTTTTTTTCGTATCTTACTTCATTTTCCAAAAAATAAAACTCATTTAGAATTTTTGAAACAACTAAAAATGTGACTACAAAAATTAAAGTAACGGATTTAACGCTTCTTAATTTACAATGTCACCAGCTATGATGCATACAAATCCAATCATCTACCGAATGACAGTCGAACCGATTTTGTTCTCAGCATCTTTTTGATTTGTAATCAAACTTCGTGATGTACATTTTTAACATCAGCCTACTTATATTTCTAAATAAATTACAGGTTTAATCATCGCTATCAGAGGTCTTTAATTATCTCAATATCTATAAATATGTATTTATAGTTGATCTTGCTCAAATGAATATTATCTCCAAACACCGATATACACTATATTATTCTATTCTATAGTATTATCTTTTTCTATGGCTAATTTTATTATTAATTCCATTTTCTTAATCTTTCTTGTAGTTTAGTTCAGATATTATTTTAATTCCAACAATGATAAAACTGTATTGCTTTTCAGTTTTTTGTTATTTTCTTTACAATTAATATTTTTAAGTTCCTATAGAATTTCGAATTTTATAAATATTTCAGAACATTTGATTGTTTTCAGGGCACATTCAAACCTCATCTGTAAGAGTTTGAACCTCATTTTCATCTTTTTTTTTATTTGTCTCATCGGCTTTAACAACTCAGGTCATTAGCGTTGTGTTCTGTGTATGTTATGGAATACTACTACTCAATACTTTATAGTTACTCGTGTGTCTTCTGTAGGCTGTGGACTAAATGAATGGTCCAGTGGGTTTCTAACCTCATCTATAAGAGTTTGGTTTTCATTTTCATCTTGTTTTTTCTTATTTGTTTCATCAGGTTTAACAACTTAATTCATTAGATTTGTATTTTGTGTGGGTTATAGAATACTTATACTCTAATAATACTGTATAGTTACTCGTGTTTCGTCTGTAGCCTACGAACTTAATTAATGGTCTCCACGCTTTATCTTCATAGCTCTTAGATTGGGGTCTGATTCAACATGTACACTCTTCAATATTGCTGTGTATCTAATAGAAAATATGTGGCCTACCAGAGTATTCTCAAACACTAACTAACTATAGTGTCTTTTCCATTTTTTATCGTTTATTTTTTTGTGCCCTTTGGATTGTCCTTTTTTCAGCTTCATATCAGCGTTTGTAATTTCTTATTTTAGTTTTTATTATTAAGTTTTTTAAGTCCTAGAGTACCTTATTATCTAGGTTCTAGTTTCGTTAATTTATTAACTTGACCTTATAAAAATGATGTGCAGAAACACAACTAATTACATAAACTACTAATTGTGTAAGGGCTAATTAAAAATTTTGAAAAATATATTGACATAATCGCTTTTATTAATATCAAATTTACAAATCTTTCTTGTTATTTACAATACATTTAGTATATTTCTTATTATTTTTTATCTAACTCATACTAACAATAATTTTTTGTCTTAGCAGATGCAGATGGAGTTGAGGGCGACCCACACCAAGACATCTTGACCTGCGGCGTTTGTCAAAAGCCCTTCGCCCTTTCAGACATCGTTCGATTCATCCAACACAAAATCACCTCCTGCAACAAAGAAAATTTCGGTCAATGCTATACAAACAACGAAAAAGAAAGAGACACCGACGATGGAAATTTACCACTATCGTCGATTAATAGTAGAAGGCCAAGCATATCAGCACCCATCTCTGGTGAGTGAATAATTCTTTTTTTTTTTTCGAATATATTTTTAAAGTAATTATATAATATAAACATTTTAACACAAAAACCGATGCACGTTATCGATTATTTATGCAGTCATGACAATACAGTGTTGTCTAATAGTCAGAATGATCGAGAAATATTGGAAGTTTAGAAAATGTAAGGGTATGTTTTTTTTAGCTATGTTATTAGGAATAATTCGTTTTAAATGCTGTAAACATATATCAAACTGTCACAAGTTTTGTATTAAAAGGCCTCTGGTAAGTTTTATTTTCGTTGATTGGAGATCAGACAGGGTCGTCTTAATGAACTTTTTCTCTAATTTTTGATATACCTATAGATTATTAAAAACAATTTTACAATAATTCAAGTTCAAATTCAGAAGAAGGGAATATGAGCAGAAGCACCACCGCCTCTACATTGGAGGGGCTATGGGCTCTGCAAAATAAAAAAAAATCATTCTAGATTTCTAACACCTTCATAAGGCAGTTTTTTTAACATTTCAAATCGTAGTTTTGTCACTATGAATGGGAATCGCCAAAGACGTTAAAATCTCAACTTTATGCCATTAGGGAGGCTCAAAAAATCACCTTGTTTTTCTGGACCATTTTTCTTAAAATATCAGTATATTTTGAAAACCTTATCCAGCTTTTTTAAAAAATCTTTCTTATAGGTCAAGATCATTACCTGTATGCATGGATTCTGATCCTGAATATTTTTTTAAAGCCGATTTTTTTAACAATTGTTTAATTTTATTGAGATAATATCCTAATATCCTCAATTGTTGTCCAAAAAAAATGTGTAGTCTAGCGTTTACAGAAATTTGTCTAGCCACAATGATAATTAATAAAAGATAATGTGAGAAATTCAAAGACCGTACACAGAAACGTTGAGCGATTATTTTCCTCCAGAAAACTACTACTCCTTTCGCTATTACCACAACAGGTATTGAGTTATATATTATATAAAAAAAGAAATAGATATATAAACTTATTTTTAACACTCTAATTTCTATTTTTCTTATCAAGAAGAATTAATTGTTGTACCAGTTTCATCCTTATTAGGACTCATCAGCAGGAAATAAATATTCTCATTTCCAATATCTAATGAAAGTTGTACAGGCGTGATGGCCACTCGTACATCTAGATGTTGCTTGAGTGAATTAAGAAGTCATCGCCATCTACACTCAGTAAGAGTGCGGATTCTGACAGCCCCATGATATGCAGATGCTTTCGTACTTGGCAATGACCAGTCAGAATGCCTGTGACTAGGCGTCAGATTCTGTCTAGTCATAGTCAAGTATTTGTTTGCTGCAGTGTTGTCAGGATAACTTAAGAGCTCCCTGGCAACTTTGCAGTTTCTTGTTTCATCCCGTATTTCCTTGAATTTTACAAAGGAATGTTCTTTGATTAGGTCTATCACTACCGATTTTGTCAAGCCAATAGAAGCGCCAGGTCCAAAAAGTATTTGGTTGTCTGCTTTCTTGGCTAGTGAACCAGCAAGACCTTTCAATGTGGCGTGACTTTGATCCATCTTAAGGTGACCACATTGTTGATGGATACTTCGGCCAAAGCTTCGTGACATTCTAGTACTAATCCTGAGTAAATTCGTAGTCTGTTCAGGGTAAGTAGTGCTTGTCTGCTATCTGCATAGATGAGCATATTCCTTCCAGTGATATTGTTTCTGGTTATTTCTTTTGCTGCTATGTGAATCCCCTTTAGCTCTGTTTGAACTTCACTGGCACAATTGCTCACAGCCCATTTTATGTTTAGGTTTAAGAATCTCGAGTATATTCCACATCCTGAACCTTGTTTTGTTTTAGAACCGTCGGTATAGATATGAATCGTACCTGTCACTTCCGGCTCTTCTATTTGTTCTATTATAACTCTATATGGCTTATGAAAGATATATCTCAATGAGATGGAGTCCATGTTCGCTTGAAGCAGTGGAAGCATATCGAGCGCCTCCTGCCAAAAGCGACGTATCGCCTCACCAGATCCTACATCAGGTTCTATGACAACTGTGCGGAGGCCTGTCATTGTCGTTAGAGCAACCTCCTTGATGTAAATATCAAGGGGAGTGAGACTAAGAATGACTGCAATGGCTCTGGTCGGTGTTGTTTTTATGGCTCCTCTTACGTTGAGACATGCTGTTCTTTGAATTTGTTCCAGTTTACGGATAGCTGTTAATTTTTGGGTTTTCGGTACCTAGACAGCTGCACCGTATGTTAGCATAGGTCTTGTAATAGCCATGCGACGACTCTGGGGAGTTGCCCTAAATGGTACAATAGTTATTCATGGCCTGTAAGTCCTAAGTCCTAATCTTTGGAGTTCGCTAAGAGTAAATTAAGTAATTAAACATTATTCATCTTATATTGCAGGTAAAAAAACGACGGGTAGCAGAGTCCACACTCCTCCACCGGCTTCTCCGCGGCTTCCAGCACCAGGCGATCTCTGCGTGGATGGAGCTGCATCGTCCACGCCGAAAAGAAGAGCCTCCTCACCGTTGACGAGTTCCAGTCCTGAGGAAGACATAAAACCTTTAATTAAACAGGAAAAAATGGACAACACTACCTCTTCCGAAGAAAATAGTTGTAAACGATCGAGAACGGAATTTGCAGACGCCGAATCGAATACAACGCACAGTGGTAAGTTTTTTTGATTAGAATATTTTGTTTTATATACAGTTACGGAAATTGGAAATTGAACAAGGTATAATATGATCATGAGAGTAATGAACAAAGACCGCTGATCAGCGCGGAGCGCCTGGAGTACAATTTCTCTGCACGTAGATATGTCAAGAGGATAATTCATTTTCGGTCCGTCTATCGACTTTTCTCAAAATCAAGTTTTTATTTATTAATTTAACATAATCCATACCTTAAAATTATATTCATCAGATAGTTTAATGTTTAAAATAAGTTTTGAATGTATTTCCTATAACAGCTATAACACGTTATAATTATACCAAATTTGGTTAACTACTTGACAAAACTAAAAGGCAATCATGTTAATTATACCATATTACGATATTTTTGGTTTAATTTGAATTTAGAGGTAAGTATGTGTTCTTGCGGTTTAAAATCTGGGTAGGTAGATCAATAATATTTTTATTGACGATAAAATAAAGGCCCTGGTAGGTCCCGATACAATTAAGGATTTTAGATTTATTTGTAATTTCGGATTCGATGTAATAAAATAGAAACACTTCAAAGAGAGTTAAACGGAAATAAAGAAACTAGTGATGATTTTATTTATTTATTAGTTTATTTATCTAATTTATTTTATAGCTTAATTTATTTATACTCAATACTTATACTCAATAAAAACTCCCAAGCCAGATATTTTGGTAAGTAATAGAGATATTTTAATTTTGTAAAAGCCAGTTTATAGAGCGCTAAGAGAGCTTCAGTTTTAGATATAAATTAATTTTACATAGGTCAATATGTAGATGGCGCTGCGCTCAATATTTTTTCGATGGGAAGATCTTTCTTATATAGCGCATCTTGTAAAAAATGCAGTTTTAAGCAGATTTTGTTCTATAAACTAATTCGATAAATCTAGCTATTTTTGATGTACAGACTGGGTCACTCAAAACAGTTTCATACTGTTTTTTTGCATTAATTATTGGATTTTTAGAAAATGCTAAAACAGGTCGATTTTTATTCCAAACTGAACACGTTTTTACAATACAGACATCTGTCATGTGTCAACCTCCTCCCTTCCACTTCTCCAACTCCTAAATTTTACATAAGGAATATACCATGTATGGCACATCGTTAAAAAGGTGATTTTATGGAGAATATGACTGTTATTGCGATAATTTTAATTTTTGCGCCCTCTATCTGGATATAAAACCTGTAACGTATTATAAAGTTTGACACCTCATTTGAAAGATAATTTAGTTACTAATCTAATGCACCACATAACATTAATATAAATATTTCCATATTGCACTTGCAACAAAATAAATTTAGCAATTATATTGAAAATAATGCATGACTAATTTTCAAACTATTACAAGTGCAATATGGAGAATATTTATATTAATGTTATGTAGTGCATTGAATTAGTAATTAAATTTGCTTTCAAATAAGGTATCACACTTTATAATATGTACAGTTTTTTTATCCCGATAGACAATTAAAAATATCGCAATAAACAGTCATATTTCTAAATTCCCCATAAAATTACCTTTTTAATGATGTACTACACATTGTAGTGTCACACTCTATATGACGTAGTAGTTTTTGTATCCCGCTAGAGGGCGATACAATTTAAGTAATGCAATGTACAGAAATATTTCTGAATCAATCATTAAATTACCTTTTCAATGATGTGCCATACATGTTACATTACCTATTTAAAATTAATGTATTGTAAAAATGTTTCTAATTTGGAATAAAAATCGACCTGTTTTTGCATTTTCTTAAAATCCAATGATTAATGCTGAAAAACAGGATGAAACTGTTTTGAGTGATCCACTCTGTATATCAAAAATGGCCAGATTAATCGAATTAGTTCTTAAAAAAAAAATCAGCCTAAAAATGCATTTTTTACAAGATGCGCTACACAAGAAAGTTCCTCCCTTCGAAAAGAAATTATTGAGCGCAACGCCATCTACATATTGACCTATTTAAAATCAATTTATACCTAAAACTGAAGCTCTATTAGTGCTATGTGAACTGGCTCTTACAGAATTAAAATATCTATATTACTTACCAAAATACCCGGTCTGGAAGTTTTTATTGGTACACCCTGTATACTAATTTATATTAACATTATTATTCTGCTAATCATATCAATATACTAGTTTGAACTGACAATAAGATCATACGCGGCCTATTTATAAACACATTTGGAGTTTCTAGAATTGTTCGCGCATTCACCAGAAGTTGCTATGATAGCGATGTCTTTGTCATTTATTAGACAGATGCGTTATCTCTGGGTGCCGATGGTTAATTCTAGATAATGTCGGATAGGTTTATCGTCCAAATTTTAGAAATCAATGATTCACGACGATTTAGATAACTAACCATAATCGTTTCACAAAAGGTTTACTCACTTCATTAAATAAGCTTGGTAACGGAAAAATGGAGGCCATAAAAGGCCCAAATAAGGCGGAGAGAGGCTTAATGGATAAGAACAGGACCGAACTGCTCTAAAATAGCCCGCATTACATTTTATTATGATCTAGAGACAAAAGCAAATAATCACACTTCAAAAACTACGCCCCATTCGGTCCAAACTCCGAAGCATAAATACATTTTGAATTTTGACTATTTACGTCACGTATTATTTCGGAACTCTTTTTATCTACTGCGCATGAGTCTCACTGTTTCGGCTCTTAGGCATAGGGCAGTTCAAGTCGAGATATTGAGACCAAAATCGGTATATAGATCCCAAAAATATGAAAATCAAATAAAACTATTTTGCCCACCCCACCCCCTAGGTGATATGGAGAGGCTAACAACTTCAAAAAATAGAGTTACAATTTTTTCAGCAAAACAGTTGAAATCAACCAATATTTTATACATAAAAACCAAAAATTTCAAATTTTTTTGATAAAATATTCCTAAAAAATATTTTCGACCTTAACTGTCATGATTGCGGATATGGGGGCTAGTTTTTGTAAAATTTACAATAAACTTCATTTGCAACGTTTTTTTATAAAAATGTTACCACCGCCATCCTCTAGAGGAAGATGGAGGGGGTGGTATCTCTAAAAAATTAAGTTAGAAATTTTTAAATGAATTATTTGAAATCTACGATTTTTTCTACATACGAACTCAAAATTTAAAAATTTTTGATAACATTTTTCCAAAAATATTTTTCGCCTGAAAAATTTTCGACCTGAACTGTCATAGTTCGAGTGGGGGGGCTGGCATTTAAAAATAGTTACAGATGAGATAAAAATCTAAATTTTGGTATGTTTACAATAGACCTAATTTTCAACGTTTTTGTATAAAAATCTTACCACCACTATCATCTATAAGAAGATAAAAGGGGGAGAGGGGGCATCCAAAAAAAATTAAGGTAGAACTTTTTAAATGAATCAGTTGAAATCTTCGATTTTATCTACATTTTAAATTTTTTGGATTAAATTAGATTTTATCTCATCTGAAACTATTTTTAAATGTCAGCCCCCACATCCGAAATACGACAGTTTTAGGTCGAAAATTTTGTCCAAAATTAAAAAATATTTTTGGAAAAATTTAAAATTTTGGATATTTTTGTAAAAAAATCGTAAATTTCAACTGATTCATTTAAAAAGTTCTATTATATTTTTATGGATGCCACCCCTTCCATCTTCCTATAGGTGATGGTGGTGCTAAGATTTTTATTCAAAAACGTTACAAATCAGGTCTATTCTAAATGTGGCAAAAATTAGATTTTTATGTCATCTGTAACTATTTTTAAATTCCAGATCCCACATCCGAAGCATGACGGTTCAGGTCAAAAATATTTTTGGAAAAGTTATATCAAAAAAATTTTAAATTTTAAGTGCCTATGTAGAAAAATTTGTATTCCAACTGTTTTATTGAAAAAACTGTAAGTTTAGTTTTTGAGGGTGACAGCCTTTCCGTATCAGCTAGGGGGTAGGGTGGGAGAACTTTTTTATGCTATTTTTATTATTTTGGGAGAATACATTTATGTACCAAGTTTGGTCTTAATATCCCAAACCCAGAAAAGACATAATAACTGTTTCCGTATTCGCTTATATTTTTCATGTATTATTTTACCGCCATTATATTTTGATATTAATTTCTATATTCTCTACACCCGCATTTGCAATGATCACATTAATCCATTATATTATTAACCTCCGCCAGTTTTATGATCTCTACAACAATAGTAATCCGTTTCTATCTTCTTCATGTTCTTTAAAAAAAAAATTATTCTGCGACCAGTCGTCTGTCGTTATAGATACCACCGACAAAAAAATAGATAATGCATCCCATCAAACTGATTAATAGGTCAGGAAGGGCCCTCATTTTCAGGTATTGGCTTTGTATTTCAGCACACGCTGTACCGGTTTTCAATGTTCTTTAATCTTTGCATCTCGTTTTAGTCGCGCGCTCTGATCCTCGGCTTCGGTTCGTTTTTTTTTTCCGTCATTTGGCGTGTGGACAAGATAGCTCAAGGGTTGATTTTGAATAATTAATTACCTTGGGGTACATCCTCGCCCTTTCAGTCTCGTGGACGTAAGTGATATATGTGATTGAAATTTATGTTTCCGTAAAAGTATTGGATAATCGGCTAGTTATGTAACTAGTTAAACGCCTTGTTTGGTGTAATGAGTAAATATTTACATACAATATTGTTTGTAATTGTTAGTGGATTTATTATAAAATTGTGTTTGGTAAAAAGTGACTATTCATTTTTTGTAACTAGTTTACTCGACCGCGTAGTATTGTTGGCTGGGTCGTATAAACGACAACGTTAATATAAGTCGTTTCCTGCTCGCACTAATACTGATTCTCTTTAGTTTTCACATACACTGGTGCAAAGCGTATTGGAAATCGTTTGATAGCTCATACTCTATATTCGTTATAAGTAAATCTTCCCTCCTCCTGCCTCCTGGAAGTCAGAGATGGACTAACTCCAATATTTCAAAATTTGAACAACTGACAATCTGTTTGTTTTTAAAGATTACAGTTGGAGTTCCCAAACATTTTTCTGAATAAGGAAAAGGTAGTGTTGCAATTTATTTGATAAATTAACGGTTAGTGAGAAAAAACCAATTTTATTCTAGATTGTCAACTATTTGCGTCATTTTTTACAAGAAATGCCTAAAAATTAGTGCAGAATCAATGAATTTCAGTTTAGAATAAGGAACCGTTTATAATTTAATAAATAATGTGTTAGTTTATTAAAAAAGGACAAAGGACAGAATTGTAAATTCGTTTAAAAACACATCCAAGCGTTAATTTAACAGCTAACTAACAAAATGTAAAACAACAAAAATTAGTAGCTCCTACTACGATCACACATTTTCCAAGTCTAGGTAAAATGTTAAAACTGGATGAAGTTTGGTATTAACAGTAATTTTTACATAATTTATCAATTACATTAACATTAATTATTATAAAACAAACATTTTAAAAAATATATTTATGAAAACAAAGAAAAACTTCTCAGACAATTCCTGATACATGATGAGAATTTTTAGCAATGCATTTTATATTGACAGCATATGTAACATGTGTCAAAAACATCGTCCACTTAACCCTTTCCTGCCATCGGCGACCCCTTAGGCTTTATCTAATAGAGCCAGTGATGCATGATAAAAATTTTAAAGTTCTTTATTCATACGGGGGTTGATATTGACCGTCATCTCCTGAACATGTGCAGCTCCACGGGGATCACAAGACAAAAGCTCTTATAATTGCAGAATGGACAGATCTTACTTCGCATATGTAAGCTATTGTCCACTCTTACGTCACACCTATTGTTCTCGGGAAAATTAACGAATTGCATGTGTTAGTAAATATTGTTTTTACACCCACATGAATATTATCTATTCTACGCACAGGATATAGAACGAAAAAGTAAACCATTGCATTCTTATGAACGAATTTATTTCATATCCATTCTACCCCTTAATTTGTCAGGTAAAAACTTCTCACTCATGTCAACAAGAAAGACAGACAGAAAAAAAGAATTGGAAAAATCCGTAATAAAGAAAAACCTACATAGGGTAAAAGCAATATATTATTCTTTTCTCACAGACATGAGACAAACTGTTTTTGAGCAAGTCAGTCAAATAGAATTTAAATATTTTCTGTCAAGTCGATTATTACCTAAATCTGAGTCATTCGAAGAATCTAATTTTTATTCATGTTCACTAAGAATATACTCACAGCAAGGGCATCTCCGGGGGGGGGGGGAAGTCATTTTAGCCAATTAATTATTTTGGGGACACCTCTAGCAAATTTTAAGACTAAATCGTTTTCGCCGTGCTCTGGCCTAGATTTTAACTCATCTTGAACTTCCCGTAATTGTTCTTGTTGCATCTTGGTCTTATCCATGCCAATTTTAATAGTAGATGTTGCATTTTTCTTTAGTTTGAACACTATCTTCACGAGTTGAGGATTTTTTAGTGGTCTAGGTTTGTTTCCGGTTTTTCCCACTCGCAGTACTTTTACAGTTTCAGCCAGGTCAATACCAACACTATTCAACACTCTAGCAACTTTAACTTCATCCTCTGCAATTTTATCATTCAGCGTGGTAAAAACAGTTTCAGGAACATTGTACAGCATAACATTTGAGGCCCGTAATGAGCGCTTTTGAACTTCGTTAATTCATTAAGATTTTTCATATCTTTCTTTAGTGTTTTCACTTCGTTTTCTAACTTAGTAATCTTGTTGAGCAACAAGGAGATTTTTTTAAAGGACGATACGTACTCATCACAGAAAAAAAATAGTACAATGGCCCTTACTTCGCTGGCACAGATACCATAACATTCTTCCAGATGAAAAGGATCCCTCCAGCTATCGCAATTTATTTACCTTATCCTCTTCAATTAAGGAAAAATCACATTTTAAGCATTTTGCACGAGGCTTCTTAACCTCACTTTCAAGAGCCTAAAAATGTGGCATTTTCAGAAAATAAAATAATAAACCGAGATGTTCTGCTGATTTTGTTCCTGTATTATTTTGAAAAAATGTTAATTTTTTCGAAAAGTTTTTTAATATTTCAAGAGCCTAAAAATAGCCTGGTGTGGTTGTTTTTAGAGAAAAATCTTTAAACAATCGAAGTGCTCTGCTGCCTTTATTCAAAGCTAGCAAATCACCCTATATTTTTTAAAAATACCAATCGTTTTCGAAAAGTTTTATAATATTTTAAGAGCTTAAAAATATGGTGTCCTTGTTTTTAGAAAAAAAAAACTTAAAAAAACTGAGGTGCTCTGCTGACTTCGTTCGAAGCTAACAAAACACCTTAATTTTTGCAAAAAACAAGGAACATACAATTTTTGAATAGGGTATAAAAATATCCTTAAAATAGCCTAAAAATATGACATAGGTTTCAACTCAAAATTCCCTAGTTGCTCTGCTGCTTTCTTTGGTTTACTTATACTCAAACTAGGAAAAAAGAACAGTCTCAATGTTATCTTTAAGTAAAGGAAAAAAAATTCTATCTGACAATGCCTCAGGTTTTTTATCATGTGATGTCACACTGCCTTCTTATCGTAAAAATACTTTAGTTTGTCTTTTATCGTTTTTTACTATTGTCATGACCTTATTTTAACATACATTAATTTTCATTTAAGGCTGGTTCCTAAATATTTAAAGTTATTTGTAGATCTATTTTATTTCTTACACACATCACCAAGTCATCAGCATTTTCTGCCATTTCCACCACCCTCATGTTTCTGTGATCTAATTGAAGTTTCTTTAATTATTAATAAGTCAAATTAATGTTTGTTGTCAACTTGAGAAATAAAGTTTTTTACGAGGAACAAACCACTGACCTAAATTTGTACATCTACGTTCTTTTTATAGAAATAAATCCTTATTAATCCTCATACTTCCTTGTAAATCCTTAAACATCCATAAATCCATGGAAATCTTCATAAATTCTTCATGCATCCTCAGAAATCTTCATAAATCCTTCATACATCCTCGGAAAATCTCTTACATCCTTTATACTTCCTCTGAAATCCTCATATACATCCTCACATTTTCGGTATCGCTTTTTGATGTGCCAGCATTTTAGAAATTAATATACATTAAGTAAAAATTCATTTAGATATTTCATTATCAATAAAAATATTTGAATTTAAGTATATGTAAATTAGTATATATGTCATGTAACATACTTCTAAATGAATTCATTTTTCTAAATATCTTACCCCCACCTTCTACAATTTTTTGTAAATCCGTCATGTTTAAGCTGGTTTGTATTACACATTTTGTTACGCCCTTAGCGTTTTGGTCTCTTTTTCATCTGATTTAATATAATAGGCCTTGGCGCCGGTCCCTAAAAATATGCTGATAGCCTGATTTGGATATTCATCTTTGAAATTTCCCAATATTGGTTTAGTTACTGGGAGGTTAAATTTATTATCCGCTTTTTAATTAGATGTGTGGAAATATTCAATATTTCTTTTCATAAATTCATAAAAAATTTTTGAATTAACTTTAAGCACAAAACTGTCACTATCTGTGTAAAGTAAGGAAACTTTACCGCCCAATTGTTGTTTTAATGTGCCGTAATAGAAATCATACATTCTTACTTTTGACAACACCGTGAAACCTACGTACAGTGGTTTGTTATAACATATTTTAGTTCTACCCATATGTATAGCCACAAAGTTTTGTGAAAATATGGAACAAGACTTAAAATTCGGTCTAGCAATTAAGTTTTTTGCCCCCGGGGAATTTCTCTTGCTAGTCTAGTGAGTTTTAAGGTAAATATCGCGTCTGTCATCCACATTTTTCATATTTTTCCCGTACACACTATTGACCATTCACTTAAAGTGATTTTTCTCGGATGTGTTTCTCATATTTGTATTAAGATCTATATATTTTTTCAGCCAACGAGACTGCTTAAACTTGAGGGCGCGATGAATTTTAGTTACAATTAGTCCATTATTTATGGCCTGTTTAAAGTTTCTATAGTGTAATATGTATTTGTCTTTATGATTCAAATTGGGAACCAGTTTGGGGATTTCTGTTTTGGAATTAGGTGGAACTATATTCTCTACTAAAAATGGTAAATCGGTATGTTTATCATGAAGGTGATGCGGATATGTTACATCAACTTCTAATACATAACCATAATCCCCGAGATTATCAACATATATACTAATTTACTTACCACTTGACACCATGGTGTGACAAAAAAGTTATACGGTGTGTCCGAAATTCGATTCTCTATACAGGGATCTCGGCTCCGGTCGGTAGAATAGGAGCAAAGGTTAAATGGAAAAGATTTTAGAAGAAACTTAGTGGATGTTCCATTTGAGGCAAGTTCGGCTCCAGGGGGAGGGGGGGGGGGGGGGGCGCATGCCCCCACCCCGAGAAGAAAATTCTTACGATTTATGAGCCTTTTATTAAAAAAATGCTAAAAAGGGAATATCTAAAGACAATGGCACCCCTCGAAAATTCGTCTTGAAGCCGCATGTGTCTCACGGTCGTTAAAATCTGACAAAAGTTCTTCGAATTTGTGTGGATAATTTGTCGTGAGTGCAGCTGCATCTTCATTTGTGCCCAAATCTTCCAGATCTTGGATCCAAACGGTGACTACAGATTCAAAATTATCATCTAAAACATATACGGATTTCGGTCTTGGTAAATCTTCACATACACTATGAATTTCAGGTATTTACTAAAGTCCAATACTTACTTATCCTATTGATAGTTAAAGATACTCGTCTTTTTTACTGTAAATACTTGACATTACTTTAAATTTTAAACAATAAAAAAATGTAAAAGTTTAATTAAATTGTTCCTATTTTACGGACCGAGGATCAAATCCAGCTGAGGCCAATATTTTTTTTAATTTTAATACTGGAAAAATTCATAATTTCTAATTTTTTCTTTAAAATAGTTATTTTAGCTTAATAACCTCTAATTTAATGTTGAACAAACTACTATAGTGACATCGTGCCATTTATATTATTTATATCAATGCTATAATAAATTATTTTAAAAACCATCATCAGGGATAAAAAGTTCATAACAAATTAAAGTGAGTAAATAAAGTAATTTTACAATATTTCCATCGTATCAAACTAGAATAAAAAATATTCGATTAGTACGTTTGCAAACAATTCATCATTCAGTATACCTACTCCGATTTATTAATTTAAAAATTTTTACTTATGGATACTTGACACTTTTTCCCCAGAGTAATCGAACTGTATTACGTATATCTTGGCTGAAAATTGAGATTTCTTGTTAATTCAATGGAAACATAAATCTGTTTTGGAGAAGAGAGTTAAGTTACGCAAAATCAATAATTTCCGGTCGTTTTGTACTGGATTTATTTTATCGGCAGAATTTTCTCCGCTGATATACGTCGAGACAATTATATTGTATATACAATGGAGTTAATAAAACAACTAATCTTATATAAATAATGGAAATGTATTCTACTACTACGAATTTTATCTTTAATGTAATAAAATGTATAGGTTGTAGCATTTTTTATCTAGTTTAACAAACATAGTTAAACTAATTATTAATTTTAATTCGTCATTTATACTGCTATTTGCAGTCACTCCCAAATGTGTCATTTGATCTGGTCTTATCAAGATTGTTTTCCTTAGTTGATTATCAATATTTATGTTGATCTTTTTTTATTCTAAGAACATCTCAATGTGAAACGCAAAACGTTGAATCGATTTTGTTCTTTCTGTAAACATAACGGATCATCCTGTAGGTATTGATATAGTTCTACCGTAGTTCTACATTCTTATGAAGAGTATCAACACATTTTTTACTTCCTTTCCCAAAAAAAAATCGGTTTTGCACCGTGTTTTTATCGTGAATGAATAATGTTTCTACGTTAAAGTTTAATTTAAATTTTGTATTCCACTGATGAATACTATTAATATCTTTTTGAAGTAGAATGCAATCACGAACTGTTTAAATTTCTTTATATACTTTTAAATCATCAGCAAAGATTAGGCATTTTGAGTATTTTAATACAGTTGCTAGATCATTTATCAAAAGGAAGAGCAAGGCCCCAAATTGGACCCTTGTGGCATACCTGAATTTGCTGTAAATTTTCTAGATGTATTACCATCAGGCCTTACTATAAAAACATGTCTTGTAAATAGCTTTTAAATAAGGACATACTTTTATTTGTAAGTCCAAACTGATAAATTTTTTTCAGTAACACATCTTGGTCCACCCTGTCGAGAGCTTTACTGAAATCAGTGAATACCATGTCAGTTCATATTTTTTTGTCCAATATTAAATTAATATCGTGTTTATACAAAAGCAAATTTGAATTAATTGATTTTTTTGATACAAAACCGTGTTATTGATCAGCAATACTATTTTTAACATGTGCATACAGTTTATTGTAAATTATCTGTTCAAATAATTTTGAGGGAGCACACATTACTGAAACTGGTCTGTAATTTTGAATATCACTCTGAACTCCAGACTTGAAAATTGGTGTGCAAATTGCAATTTTCCAAATGTTTGGAAAAACAGCGGTTTTAATAACTAAATTATATATATGTAGCAATAAAGGTTTAAGATACTCATGACATCCTTTTAACACATACGGTGGTAGACCATCAGTTCCTGCCGTTTTTTTTTTGGCTTCAATTTTTTAATTGGCACACTAAAATCTTCCTCCGTGATTAAATTTATTGTAAAAGTATCATTTGTGATAGGTTCATACCTTTTATATTGTAAATTATACTTCGCTGGGACCAAAGAATATGCACTAGAAAAAAATTGAACGAAATGATCAGCTATTTCCTTTGATTATATTTCTTTACCATTTAAAAAGAAGTTAGTACTGTTATTAGAATAAATAAATATAGGCAACACATTGTACACTACTATGAAGACTAGAGACAAGGAGGCGAATCGGCCTTGGTCAAATTTGAAATTTCCGTCCCTATCTTTATGGAGTTCCAAAAAACTACTCTAGTTGGCGACGTCTATTTTCTATGCAAGTCAATGGGAATTAAAGTGATTTTTGTAAAATTTAGTGAAAAGAATAAAAATAAGCTGAAATAAAGAACCTGACTACAAGTAACAATGATTAACAAAAAACGACAAAGCAGGATTTGCTTCGTTCCGGGTTGAAAAACGGGATATAAATCCGATATAAAATTAAAGAAAACACAAGGAGATAAAAATCCAAGTCTTTTTAAAGCTCCTAGTGTAAGTAAAATAATGTATTTATTTCTAAATAATATATATTTATTGTAAAATAGTCACAACCCGTATCTCACGGAGTGAAAATAATAAAGTCATAAATACTAACTTACAAACAACAATAATTACACATTAAATTTAACTTACTAGAAAAGAAAATTTGCTTTTTATGTTTTTTGATGTTAGATAAAAAGTTACTACTGTTATTTTTCTTTATTGAACCCCCATTTAGTCATTGCAAACATTTTTTATAGGATCGGGACGGTGGTGTAGCGGTCTATCGCGCTTATATTCATTTATAGGCAAGTTTATGAGTCTGAGACTGCTGGGTTTTGAATCCCAGACCAGACCATGTGGATTTTTAATTAAATTGCATGGTTCGGTTTAGGATTTGATGTGTGGCGTATTAATAGAAATACAATTTCTGTTGATATGACATGCAGATTAAAAAAATTCGCCATACATTACCGTCTCGATGATGGTGGGTGAGGTTTTCCGGGTTTTCCTCACCTGTAAGTCAAATGGCACCATCAATCATCTTTAAGTCGCCCCGGAGCGCCACGGCAAATAATAATAATAATAGCCGTCCCTTCCCCTACACAAGTCGTTCAGTCGACTTCAGGGGTTGAAATTCACTCGTAAGGGGGTGAATTAGGGAGAGTATTATTATATTATTATTATCCTAAACGTTTACGACAATGGCAACATGTGATTCCTAGGGCTGATAAAGTACTGTCTAGTTATGATTCTGTTTGCGAGCTACACTTTTTAGAAGATGATACTTTAAAATTTGATGAGACTATTTTAACTAATGGTACTGTTAACAAAATTAAAAGGGAAAGGCTGAGATTAAAGAACGAAGCAATACCATGTATATTCCCGAATCTCCCTTCATATTAGGAAAAGACGAAAACCACCATTGAACCGAACTGAATTTGTTAAAATAAAAAAAAAGGAAGAAAATACTAGAACTTATTGCTGAAGAAACTATTCACCCGGATGATGAAATTGAAGTTGTCGAATACAAAATTACCACAAAACTGTTCTTACCAAATTTCACCATTTAACAAACATTTTCAAATTTGGTCATACCTAATTTTCATTTTATTTAGATAAAATTAAATAATGAATAGTAAATAATGTTTAACATAAAGACTCATTTATAATTAATACCAACAGTATTTTCTGTACTTTAGTTAGCAATTAAAGCAAAGACTTATTTACAATAATTATAATCAACAGTATTTTCTATGCTTTAGTTAGCAATAAACAATTTGATTTTTATTATTTTCATAAAAAAACCTATTCAAAAATGCTTTGAGAAACTTATATTCGAACATCATTACCAAAACTATTTTTGGCTTTCGTTAGTCTCCTCAGTCACCTGTTAAAATTATACGGCTATTATCCTTAACATCCTGTATTTAGTTTCTCCAAGATTTTCTTTAAGTGACATCATATTTTTTAACGAAAAATTGATGTTCTGTTATTTGACTAAAATGTTTTATGTTATAAGGTAAATTAAACTTAAATCTAGTCCCATATAAATATTTAATATAATTTGACGACCGGTTTCGGCTAATTAATCATCCTCAAGCCTATAATGAGATGTAATAATTAGCAAATTGCTCACAAGTGTGATATTATTCAAATAGTTAGATAATACAAATATTAAAAGTATTAATGACCTAACGGTAGAGCTATATTTGAGCAAACCAGCAAGTTGCCTTCATGATATAAACAAAGTTAAGTAGATTAGAAAAAATCATTTATCCAATGGTATTTTCCCCTTTCTGTCCTAATGTTCCAATTTCGTAACTGTGGTCCTCTTGAGTCATCTAGTTATTTATTGGTAGTCCAGAAACTGTAGATCTTCAATCATGTAGCTTTCTTCGTGTTTTTTTTTTGTTATGTTTTTCCTCTCTTCTTCGAATGTGAAAATCCGAACTCCTTCAAAAAATAACTGGATAATTTTCTATTTGAAACTCTAATTTGTCATTATGTATTTCTGCTTTGAACAGAAGATAGTCATAACCGAATAAAATGAAACAAATCTCTAAAATTTACATTTAAACAAATAATCAATAATCACTTAAATTTAAAACGAAATTTGAAGTTGTGCCCGTATTCCCGCACATTTATTTTATAGACGTCCAACGCTGTTCGGCCTTTTGAAATAGGGGCAGCAGCCCAGGAACTTACGAGTGGCCTCTTGAATACACTATATAGCTTTGGTCGGTCTTGACAAAAGAAACGCAGCTTAAAAATTTGAATATCGCGGTCATTCTGGTTTTATCTCGCCCGGCATTAAGGATGTGATCTATTGAAAGTTATGACGGATGACTCTCCTGACACTGTGGGGTACTAAATTCAGTCGCAGTTTGCATTCACAATAAAGGGTTTTTAAATTTTAGCACTTGGGTAATACGGAGTGTCCTGATATACAGAATGTCTTAAGGTTATAAAGAAGGGAATCCAATTCCTCGAATGAGGCAATCTTCAATGAGATGAATTGAATTCAAAATTAATTTTTTATTTCAAATTGATAGTGGTTTTGACTAACCTATTTATTTATTTATTTTCAGAAACAAACAGGCATTAATTTAATTACATGTTTCTATAATATTATTAACAAAAAAAAATAAATCAACAAAAATACACAATATACAATTAATACACTTAATTTTGTTTATGTTAAACACACATCGGTACTAAAATGTTTTTTATCAAAGTATATAGAAAAAGAAAAATGCTAAAATAGCTAGAGACGCTAAAATAATCAGAGCGCTAGCACACCCCACACGAAAGCCACAAATATACTACAAAATCATGTTACTTTAATAATTTTTGTAAGTTTCCTTCTGTAAGTGCTTATAGTTACATCAAAAATACCGCGAGAGATGTCTTCGGAATGTACGTTATATAATAGATAATTTTTTTCTAATGGATCATGATTATTTGCACGAAAAGTTAATTTACGAGGGCGAATACCTGCCACTGGAACATTGTTTTTTATTTGACTCAATAAATAATATTGACTGTCTATATATCCATTTAACTCGCTTCTAATAGGTTCAAATGAGACAAAGCCTAGATTCGTACGATTCTTTTTGAAATATAAGTATTTAATGAATTAATTTTGAACGCTTTCCAAAATTTGTGTTAAATTTTGTTACGTAGGGTCCCATACTGTGGATGCACATTCTAATTTACTACGAACGAAAGAAAAATAATAAATTTGTAATTGAGTATGTGTCTGTAAAGTCCCCAGTCGTACGTTTCAGAAATCCTATTAATTTGTTAGCTTTTTTGGTAATATTATGGATATGCTCATCAAACTTGAAGTTATTTTGAAAAACTATTGCCAAATCCGTCATTTTTGATACTCTTTCTAGTGTTGATCCTTGCATTGTGTAGATTAAATTTTGAGGATTACGAATTTTGCTGAATGTAATTACCTTGCATTTGGAAAGATTAAAATGTAATTTATTTTCTAAAGACCAATCTGAGATTCATTCTAAGTCATTTTGAAGGTCTAGATAATCATTACGGGTAAAGTTTTTTTTTAAAACTTTTAGATCATCTGCATACATCAGGCAGTCTGATGTAATACGTAGAGGGAGATCATTGACAAATATAAAAAAAAGAGGGCCTAAATTGGAGCCCTGAGGGACACCAAAGCCTCCAAGGATTGTATGAGATACTTCACCACCAAACATTACATACTGAGACCTGAGCTTTAGATAAGACGAAAAGAATTTTATTAGGTGATCGCTAAGATCATAATATTTCAATTTAGCTAGTAGAATATTGCGATTTACCTTATCAAAGGCTTTCTTGAAAGCAGTATAAATACTATCGACTTGTTCACGGGAATTAACACATTTTGATATTTTATTACTGAAAGTTAATAAGTTTATATCTACAGATTTTTTACGACAAAACGGTTGATATGTATTTTTGAAAGTGAGCATATAGTTTATCACATATTACAAATTCAAACAGTTTCGCTCTACAATTTAATATGGCTATGGGACGATAATTATCTATTTTATTTTTATCGCCCTTTTTAAAAATAGGTGTCAATTTAATTCTCTTAAATTCACTAGGAAATGTGGATGTTTTAAGAGCCAATCTTACACATGTAATGAGATATTATAATGGTTAGCATATTGCTGCTTATTAAAAAACAATTTTAACAAAAATTAGGTTCTATTATAGTAGTTAAAAACATTGATATTATGTTAAAAAGATTGAAATCCATTATAGACAGTAAAAATATATTACCACAATATTGAATTTGAATTTAGAAATAATCACTCCACTCCAAAAGAAAAGATCTGCATTTTACTCTGAAATATAAAATAAATAAATTTTCACCTAAGCAATATTGAGGGATTTTAAAATCCTACTTAGCGGATAGCGTCTTCAGAGTAAAACAAGAAGAATAGTTAAAGAAATGAAAGTAGGGTTATATCAAGGAATTGTTCTTGAGCCAGCTATTTACCTGTTGTTTACCTCCAATATACGTGTGAAAGTAGCCACTTTTGGAAATGGTGGCACGGTTCCTACTAAGCTGACAATACCGTAACTTAGACGGGATTCAATAAGTTGCCTAGTAAGCTGTTTTCAGATGTGATAAATCCAGTATTTCTTTTAATTGTTTCAATTTATGTAATGCAAATCTTAGCAACGTGTGACCAATGGGAAGTCCATCTTAAGTGTGAATCTGATTTTTTTCCAAGATATTTTATTTAGTTTTTCAGAGAGATATTTGTTGTTGACAGTTTCTTATAATCAGAATAATTATTTTTATAGGTAAAAGGGACAATATACGTTTTTTTATGAATAACTACTGTGTTAGTATTTTGTGATTAAATTTATTGAATCTATTTTTAAAAACATTATTAACTTTAGTTTTTAAATCTGCTCATGTTTAAGTATTATATATATTACAGTCGTGTCGTTTGCAAAACTGTAAGAAAATATATCATTTAAATTTAAATAATATTGACCCCAAAACAGTTCCTAGAGGTACGCCAAATGACACCAGTTTTCACTACTACTTTCTTCCAAGACATCCAATAACTGTAAATGGCTCACAGTGTTAAACGCCTATGACAAATCAAGGAATACGACTGCCGCTGGTTCGGTCTTTTCAATAGATTTGTAGACTGAAGAAACTAGGCACTGAAGGGCGTCATTAGTTGAGAGTCCTTCCTGAAAACCGAATTGACGCTCCTAAATTATACTACTTTGCAATAAAATTTAGCCTTCCCTTTGCTACTTTTTTAATTAATTTTGCAGATATTGACTTGTAATTACATAGATTTTCTTTTTTATGAATTACACAGAGATAAATTCATGCTCATTTTAAGCAAAAAATAAGCATTTTCGGGCTTGTTTTTGAGCCAAACATGCCACAATCTTTATTTAAGAAATGTTTAAGTACAGATGCTAAAAAAACGTGATTTGTTTTAAAATTAACTACGTTGGTGCATTTTTGTAGCTTTTGATTCAAAAATTGAACGTCAATGTTAATTTACTTCAATTAAGAATTAGAGCATGCTGAATTCTTGGTTACATACTTAGATACATTTCTTTCTATGTAGATCTGTTTTAAAGTTAGAAGTACATATTCCATTAGTAAAAATTAGGTTTATTAGATTAGCAATAGGTTAACATAATGGACCAGGTGCTTTATTCGATTAAGTACTTATCTCAATACCTTTTTGCCAGGTGACACCATTTTTCCCCCCGATCTCCTCCAAGGGGTACTTTACTCCTGTCAATTTTGACAAAATCAGTGCCAGGTACTAGAAAAAACGCGCTTAATTGCTTAAACTTTGCACACGTAATACTCATTGAATTACCTTTTTGCCAGATGAAACTATTTTCCCTCCCAATTCCTCCAAGGGGTACTTTACTCTTGTCAATTTTAACAAAAGTAGTGCCAGGTACTAGACAAAATGCGCTAGATTGCTTAAACTTTGCACACATAATACTTATCCTAATACCCTTGTGCCAAGTGAAATTTGCTATTATAAAATAGTAGGTAGTCTATAATCTAATTTGTTGTTCATCAAATTTAAATAGAAACGTTTTTAATTGAATAAGAGCAAAAATAAATAAAAGGTTTGTCCCAACAGCTCCATTCTGATGAGTCTTTGACTCGTTCATGCATGCATTCGTTAACTAACTACTGCGCATGTCAGTTCGTTTATTCGTTCGTTTCGATTTTTACTTGTTGGAACCAGTGTTGCCAGTCTAGTACATTCTCTGAGAATCTGGTACTCTAGTACACTCGAAGCAAAATCTAGTAAACGGAAGTCAGGAGATCTTCGATGTGCTCGACGATCATTTTGTCCAGTAGATTCTTACACTAAAACTATATGAACCAGTTCAATGTTAGTAAAGTTCAGCATCCCGGTACTTGTTTACTTGCACATTTGACACTGAATCGGAGTCAGTGATGAAGATACATATTGAGGAAGAAAACAACCAACGTACCTACACATTGAATTACAATACACTCACGGCTCGCTTCCAGCTCATTTCTCCAGTGAATACGCACCTTTACAGTTACACCGTGGCCCAAATTTATATTTTGGCAGTCACGAAAATTACGAATCACTCCTCGTAACAGAACGAAGTTCTATTTGGCGATTTTAAGAAGCAGGCAAGATGTTTCACCACCACTAGCCACCCGCCCCCACCTCCGACTTGCGAGGCCTCGTGATAAATAATCGTTTCTCCGTGATGTCCTTTGTGTTCCATTCGCGGCCACATTTTAAACATATGCAAATGTGCCTAAGCCTCCTGCGTTGACCGTGATCTGAAACTGAATTTCTAAAGACTGCGGACGTTGTATAGTTGTGGACTGCTCGTTGACGTAAAAAGGAGACTTTGAATAAATGGGATCTCGGCTACGCTTCTGCTTCCTTGAGAAATAAGATTGCCTTTTTTTCTGTCTATTTAACAAAAAACACAACGTTGAATTTTATTCTTTCTTTCAACGTACTTATTTAAATGTCATACAGTGTGTGCCATAAAACTGGATCCATATGGGATTTTTGTTTGTTAATATTACGTTAAGGAAAAAACGTCGTAGATCAATCAACTCTGCTTATTTAAAACCTTACAATAGTCGGTATCAAAGTTGGCTACTGACATTAGTTTGTTATCTGTCAAATTCGCATATTTTTTGTAAAAATGACCATAAATATTCGTAAAAAATAAACACACCTTCGAATAGTATTAACGGTATGGAACTGTTGTCTTCTCGTCCCTTTTAGGCTTTTTTAATTTATGCAAAATTATCAGTACAAAATTTGTTTTCTTAAAATGTGAATACCTATTTAAAATCGTGAAATGTCATTAGCAACACGTTTTTCCAATAAGTTTTTCTTATTTCAAGAAAACGGCAATGGTTTAAAGATTTTCAAAAAAAATTGTAAATTTGACAGATAACTAATGTCAGTAGCCAACTTTGATATATGAGGTATTTTAATTTTTGAAATAAGTAGAGATGATTGCCCAATGACGTTTTTTTCAAATCATATTTAAAAAATCCCATAATTATCCATCTTTGTTGTTTCATATTTGCTTTACATTTTTGATTACACGTTTTTTTCAAATCATATTTAAAAAATCCCATAATTATCCATCTTTGTTGTTTCATATTTGCTTTACATTTTTGTTTACACATATGACACAATAGGATTTTTAACTTTTACTTTTAATCAAAAATCAAATAATTTAAAAATAAATCGCACACTAGGAGTGAAAAAAAAACAAGAAATATTCTAAAAATCCTCATGCACTGGCAGAAATCGAATCTGCTAGATATAGCATGTCGTGCTATCCCCTTAACCTTTGGATCATCAGAGTACAAGCATACTGAGATCGGGACAATAATTATTGTGTGATAATACAAAGATATTGCAAATTTCTATAACACCAGCCACTAATTAATAGTGACAACGTAATTAGAGGCAAATAAACTCCATGATAAATTAAAATTACTGCAAAGCTGAAGTTTTGACATTAGAATCCTTATCCTTATACTTATTTCTAACCTCATTTTAAAAACTTTAAATGAAAGTTCATCTTTGTTATATACATAATATGGAAGAGGCATTATAAATGGCCATTTTAGGCTATTTAAATGATGATAATATTGAATAAATATTGGAAAATTTCGAACTATGTAAAGTCGCCACTATTTACTGCTATTAAATATCCACAATTAAGGACAAGCACTATCTTTAACAAAGCCAGTTATAAAACTTAAATGATCTGCGCATGATTAGATGTCACAATAAGAGCGGCGTTAATAGTGACTGACCTTATAAGTGAACTTGCAATATTCCTCTAATACTAACTATAGGTTTATTTATGTAAAAGATAATTAATAGCTAATTAAATAGCCATTATAATACCTAACAGGTAATATAAATCGGCATTTGATTGAAATAATGCAACAATAAAATAAGAAAAAGATACGTTTATTTATTTCAAAATCAGAAGTACGTTAATTCGAAAATTAAAAACAGAAAAATTCATAGTTTGAAATTTCAAAAATATATATAGTATTTATTTAAACTCAAAAATGAACATACAGAAATTATAATGAGCTGTCTAAATTATGTTATCTAAAATATAGCACAAATATATTGAAGTCTATGCCTGATATTACGTTGAAATTTTTCACTTCGTTAATATTAATTAATAACTCTTAATTTTTTTCTAACATTTTTATTTAATTTTTTACAGTTTTTGGATCTTACCGATGCATTTTTCACTTTTCTTTGACTAATATTTAATTTATTTGCATCCACTTTTAGTAATTATTGTAAGATCTAATAGTTTTTACTGTATGTAGTGAATATTTAATTATTTTTTTCATCAATCAAGAACATTCATTTAATAAGTCTATTTACATAAAGAAATTTTAAATTAAAATCTGTCTTTAGATACGATCGGTTATTTAGTGAATTGGAGTTTAGTTTTTTCAGTGTATTTTAACTGTTTCTTATGCGTATTAGGGCCGATTCCACCGTTTTGTTAAACGAAGTTTAAATAACTAATCGAAGTTTAAAATGACATTTTTACATTTAAGACAACGGTGAAATCGGCCCTTAACTTATTATTTTTAATGTATCACTGACAGCACTTTTGTAGTGTAAAGTATTGATGGAGTGAAGAGAGCTTGAATAAACGATTGCACCTACTATAAACAAATCTCAAATCCACAAATACCAAAGCGCCTTCAAACTAGAAGTTAGACAACTCAGTATACACAGTTTCTTGAATTTAAATTAACATTTTGTTTAAGCTCAATTTAAATATAATTTGAGGTTTGAAATTGCCTAGAAGAAAATATATTTGTTGTAAGTCAGGATCTTCGTCGATTAAATTAAAACCATTATTTCAAATTTAGCTTTAATCAAATGATTTTCGAACAGCTTACTTAATAAACCAATACAATTATTAAAAAAATAACAAGTCAATACGAATATCAAATTACCTTGTTCTTCACCAATTCGAGTAATCTCGTGATCACTCGGAAGCGTTAATATCGGTATAGCCAACTGAAAATGTAGGCAATACACATTACAACTGATGTATATAGTATGTCAACCACCTTTAGGCAACACACATTACACCAAAACAAAATTAGAACTTCATATTTACTATGTACTCCAAAAGAACTATCGTTTCATATTTATTATTTTTATACACATATAGAGTATAGATTTTATTTAAAACAAAATTAAATGGTCTCTGGTTGGATTTAAAAATAGTAATCTGAAAGAATGATGTCTCCTAAGGAGTTGCTATTGTATGTCGGATTATTGTGTTTATATTAAATTTTTGGAAAATATGAAAATGAAAAATCCCCAATTACCCTACGAAATTTTGAAAAACAAAACAAAGAAAAAATAAAAAAGTTGATTGAAAAATCGGTTGGAATCCGAAAATGAAATGCAATTTTCGGAATATATAAAAATTAACGGACTTTTCTAATTTCAGTTTTCTTTTATTTTATTTTCACGTTAACGGCGTACCGTACTCGAAAATTAATAGTGATGAATTAATGGTTTTTAAAAATTTGTTCTTTTATAATATATAGATTATTGTCCTTCTACGCGATGTCATAGGGATGGCTTTAAGGAGAATTGAAGGAGCTGAGATGGGATGAGAATTTGTGTATACCAACGAGTGTGGGAATCTGATTCACGAATATCAAAGAGTGGCTCTCAACTGGCAGAGTATAGACGGCTCAAGTCCAAGGTTCCGAGTTTGATTCCCGGCTGCACTCATTATTTTCTTAAATTTTTAGCTTTTTCAATTTTTCTTTTGTTTGTTTTCACTTTGGGTACATAAGGGTGTAATTTTCATAATTTTGTAGGGAGAGTTGGGATTTTTCATTATTATATTCTAGAAAAATTGCATTTAGTTTTCGGATATCAACAGATTTTTCTCACTTCACTTTTCTTTATAAGTTTATATTATTTGTTCATAGTCAATTGGTGGTCGCATATACACCAAATATAAGAATACAAAATACTCAAGCAATGTTGAATAATATCATTGTTTTCATAAACCCTAATGTAATGTTCTTTTGACTTTTTACTTTATCAATTATTTTGACATTAATTTATTACTTTTTTCTTTCTCTTCCTACTTCTTTTTCCAATTTCATTAACAATATTTTCTTCTTTTTTTATCCCTTTACTCCTATATTTTCAAGTTTATACCAACTTTATTTCTATAAATTTCCAACAAGTTGATTTTATTACTTTATTTTATAATCCATCGTAATCCCGAAAATTTAAATTTTCTTCTATGATATAAAGGACATTGTGATCACACGGTATAAAAGTAAAACAAATTAATAAAAATTTCCTTGTGAACAAAAAAAGATTTTTATAAACATGAGCTTTCCCTATGATTACATAGACCAACCCCTGCGGCTAATGCCGAAGGCAGCATGGCCATGAAAAGCTGTGAAAGTAGCGGTTTAAAAAAATGTAATATTTCCCTCAAACCTCCAACGGTAATTACCACAGTCACAAGTGTTTAAAATGACCCTACCTTATTTGTATTCCTCTCATCCTTCGATATCGAAAACTGTCCCCCTACACAACGATAACGACTCCAGATAGTTTTCAGTTTTCAAATTCCCCTTCATATTGAATTTTAAATGGGGAAATACAATACAAGATTATGAATTTCACCACAAATGTCAACAGCTATCGATACCCCGTAAATCAATCATAGGACGAAATACAGATTTCGCTTTTTAATAAATACAGCTCACGGTGACATCGTTCTCAGAAACTGATGTCTCTGTTTTAATAAAATCCTTCAGTCCCTTTGTCAAGGGGTTTCCATGTCATTTCTATTGAATTTTCTATTGGCAGGTTTCTTGGCGGAAGTTATTTATTGGAAAAGCTAATACGTTGGGCGACAGTTGCAAGAAATTGTATTAATAAGAAATTAAAGAAAATGCAAAACAAAACAAAAATTATAAAAGCGAAAAGTTACACGTCTAAAGTACAATTATCAGGCAACATAATATAGATTTCTAGAATGTTAAGGTAAAGAATGATTAATTGTATCGGCGAAGGATCATCAAAGCACAAAAAGTAAAAAAAGAAAATAAGATAAATGTCTAAAGACTTGAATTCAGGAAATAACCTTAAAGAAAAGCAGTCCAGTATAAGTAGGTACATACGAATATTAGTTTCCAGTTTTAAATCGTATACGAGTAGACCATAAGAGGTGTAGAAAGGAAGAAGAGGAAGAGCATTCAAAAGTGTTGTACTAGTATTATTGTCATTTGAATGGTAGTGGAATATAATATTCTTATTTCCCTTAGTTATTTACACCAAATTCACTTTTTACGATTCGATATTTTATTCTAAGCATTAGCAAGATATTTAGCACTACTCACACTGAACAGACCAAGAATTTACCAGGGTTGATACTACTCGCAGCATGTCACGAAGCTTTGGCCGAAGTATCTATCACAAATGTGGACATGTTAAGATGGATAAAAAGTCACTCCACATTGAAAGGTAATCGCCTTGCTGATTCACGAGCTAAGAAGGCAGCTTACCAGGAGCTGGTCCTTCTATTGGACTTTCAATATCGGTAATGACCGACCTATTTAAAGAACATTTCCTTGTGAACTCAAGGAAAGACGAGATGAAACAAGAAACTGCGGTGACACCAGGGAGCTTTTAAAACAATACTACAGCAAATAAATACTTGACTATGACTAGATAGAATCTGCGCGTGGTCATTGCCAAGTACAGAAACATCTTCATAGCATGAAATTTCCAGAATCCGCAGTCTATAGGGGGTGTGAACAAGAAGATGAGACCATCAAGTATATTCTCTACGATTGCCTGACGCTCTCTTTTATTGGAAAATTTGTGTTTCGCGAGTATCGGCAACGTTGTCAACTACATCTGTAAGCTGGCTCACGAGCTAGGAAGAGCTTATCATCTTGGAAGAAATTACAATATACATACAAACTTTAATTAAATAATTAATTTTAAAAATTCTATTCACTAAAATATATTCAAGAAAAGATGGGATGAAACAAGAAACTGCAGAGTTGCCAGGGAACTTTTAAGTTATCCTGACATCACTGCAGCAAACAAATACTTGACTATGACTGAATAGAATCTGCGCCTAGTCACAGGGATTCTGACAAGTACGGAAGCATCTTCATATCATGGGGCTGTCAGAATCCGCACTCTGCAGAGGGTGCGAACAAGATTTGTGCTCGGCGAGTATCGGCTAACACCGGCCGATATAAGAGAAGCGCCTCTTGGCGACGTTGTCAACTACATCAAATCTGTAAGCTGGCTCACGAGCTAGGAGTTATCTATCATCTTAGGAGGATGCACATATGTGCCTAGTGAGGCCTAAGTGCCGTGGATCTAACTCACCCTCTACACGTTACAGATACTCATAGATATATAACTTATTTGTTTGTAGTATACACACAGAGTTTTCATTTGATTTCGATTATTTTTTTTTGAGTTGTTGCTTGATGCTTTGAAAGTACTGTTGGCTCATTATCGTTTTTGTAAGATTTGTCAGTATACCATATACAGGGGCGTCCTTGAATGATCTATAGAGTAAATAATAAAGAACCAAATTGCAGCATGATCGTTTTTAAATATTTTGTTTTTAATATCTCAATTATTAAAGAAAATAAAAAATTGTCAAAAAATATATGCAGGAAAACGTAATTTTGTTTAAAAAAAGATAATTTTTTAATGATAACCGATATGTTCTTCACGGGTTCTTATAATTGCAAACATTGATCTTCCCCTACTTCTGGAAATGTTATGAACTATTTGTATTGAACCAGATTGACTCAAATCTCAATCAAAGCAGATCTTACTTTCTTGATAGTTTGTACAGCAGGAATTTTGAATCCTAATCCTCTGCCAGGCATATCACATACATGTTTGATCGGATTAGGATCTGGGGTACATGCAAGCGATTCCAGTGTTGTAATTCCGACGTTATTCAAAAAGTTGGAGTAACAATAAGCTACGTGTGGGCTAGAGTAACGTTTTCAGTGATATAATGGACAAAAGATACCATGTGCCTTGCATTACATCTCGTATTTAATGATCTGTATTTAAAGCTGCCTCAATGACAGCTAACTCTGTTCGTACCTCTAAATATATTCCACCCCATAACATATGGGATAGTAGGAGTAAAATTAAATTGTTCTTTAACGACGATATAGTCCTTTCACTGCCTTCGATTAAATTAACGCAAGCGGCTATCATCTATAAACCAAACTTTGGCCCACTGGTCATTATCCCAATTCTGATGTTACCTTGCAAAGCCGTCTTGCCACTCGATTACGTCGATGAAGCTATGAAGCTTTGTTTGATCTATAAGACCTTCAAACCAGCTACTTTGAGGCTTCTTTGAATTTTTCGAACTCTGTCTTCTTTGAGGTGTTGTTTGACGCTTATTTAGTAGTATTTGCAACCGTATGAATCTGTCATCTCTAGAAGTTTTTGACCATTTCTACCTTGTCCCAAACGCCTTACATTTCAAAATATCACTGATTTTGGTTTTCTCAATATGCTAACAATAACAAACATAACAATAAAGGTATCATTTCGGTAGGCGCGACAGACGAAAATCGACGCGACAGACGACAACAGACGCGACCTAGAACGGTCTCTTCATGTCTGACGTACATGCAATTATATGAAACATATTTCGCACGGCTCGACACTTCCTCGACGATACTTTGGATCGATCTCTGGGCAAAGCGTTTGCTTCGTGTCGCACTTGAGGTCACTGTCCTTTCTTTCGATCTAGGCAGTGTTGCCAGAAGCTGGAACAGCATGCGTGAAACAAAAACAGTAGATCTGAACAGTAGATTTTATTACAGGGGCAAATAGATATAATTTGCAGTGTAGTGAATGAAAAAAAAAAACAAGTATATAAGAAACGAAAAATAAACATTTTTCTACCCAAATCAGAAAGTAACCAAAGAATAAAAACAAATAATAACATTTTTAATATATTCTTAACGTACGGAAACAAAAAAAACAATGAAAAATACCTACTTCTTTTAGATCAGTCTGAATCAGATAATTCAAAATCGTTGTGTTTGGCATGCATGTTCTTTTATGGTGCCCTATTAATTATTTGTTTTATTTTAAATAAAAACAAACCTACAATAGTGGCTGCTTATTACGCTGCTTTTAGTGCAGAAAATTTACTAGAGAAAATATTCTTTAACCACTTGTTGAAGAATGAGGCAAACTTAATAAATTAAGAACAAAATTTGCTAAAGACAAAAACAGTGGATCTACTTAAAAACAGTAGGTCTGGCAACGCTGGATAGTTCACTTGAATGGTTGTCTGCGGGTGTCGTGCTACCTGTCTCCTTGCTTCCCAAATGTACGAAGCGTAACATTCATGCATCTGTCGTCCTTGGGATCGCCTCGGTGGTATCCTGTCTCCTGACGCTCCTACCGAAATGGTACCTTAAGAAATTAAATGAAATTTTCCTGCATAAGTACTTTTCGAAAGGTTGTGTTTTTCTTAGTAATTGAGATAACAAAGTAAATAATAATAAAAGATCAGGTTTTCATTTGGTATCTGAAAATATTTGTATTACTTGTTTGTTCAGTCTACTGGGCGTTTCAGAAATTAATAAAAAACGATACTTTATAGAAGTCCCTGTACATGATATAATCGATAAAATCGATAATAAGGCAACAGCGGTCCCAAAGAATCAAAAACAATTGAAAAAAATATCCGAATCGAGTGAAAATTTCAAGAGAAAAATCATTTAAGATAAAATTTGTCTGTATTGTATAAAATCTCACATCCTTAAAAACTAGTTTTCGGTCAATAATAATACCAATAAAAATACTTTTCTTTAATACTTATATCTTCATAGTGTCTATGGTTTTTATTTGCACATTTTCAGTTACTTATTTAAAGATAATATCTTTAATATTTTTTATTGTATATTCCTAATAATTACAGTAATAAATGAATAAATGGATCAAATGTAACTTGAAATTATGGCCTGAGTTAAACCTTAAATTTTTCCAGTCAGTTTACATTTCTCCAATGCGAGATCGTCATATATATTAACCCGTGACCGATCCATGTAATGATCTTTCTAGAACCGAAAATTTCCGCCCTCTCAGTGTCGTACTTACTGGAGGGAATACAGAACACAAAATATTATTTTTATTACTTTAAACAAGAAATATTATTGTTTTGGCATATGAGACCCCAATGAAATTATTATTGCATTACCTAGTTAATACCAGAGATGTAATTTTGTCATACAACTATTTTCTGCTTGTAGTCATATTAGATATTCCTGTTACCATTTCGTTATCTTTATCACGATATTTATTAAAATATATTTTTCCATCCAAATCTTTTCCTTAATTTGTGTATTGTTAAACGTATGCCTCCGTTAAACCATTCTAATTTCCGGCTATTCTTTTGGCATCCTCACTCACTTTAAGGCGTTGCGTCGGAGATCTTCTATCCATCTAACACTTCTAAGCTTCGCAAGTATTCTACCTACTAAATATTATTACAAAACCTTTGTTGGTCACTTTATAATGGACATATCAATACATGTTGCACTTGAGTAGTTTTGATGCAACATTTCTATGACATATTAGCAACATTTCAACTATGCAGTAGATAGCACTTTATAAGCAAATATATTTTAATCAGTCTTATATAGGATATGGATTTGTTTAGAGTCGTTCGAAGTTAGGTAGTCGAAGAAGCTGATTTGATAACATAAGAAGGAGCCCCTCAAGTGTTATGGGGTCCAGACCTATTCTGTAGTGCCACTAAATGAATTTAAAACAGGCCAGTTAATCCAGAAAATGTCGATCACCAACTAATATTTACTAATATGGGAAGAATATAAGAAGATTGATATGGAATATCGTAGCCATAATAAACATTCATATATCCTCTTCCTGGAAAAGGACGTCGATTCTCTAATAAATGTCTTTTAAGAATGAGTTTCTTTAGGGCATGTACTTTTGAATTTAAAGTTGTCTTCTTTTTATCTCGAATGTATCTACAAAATTTGGATTTCTGTCTCATTCTTGTCTTTAACTTTCTACTCCTTCCTATTCAGGAATAGATACTTAGACCCGACGAAGAAAAATCTAAAGCAATAACTACAGCTAAGAGCTACGTCCCAGCTTATGGATCTAAGATAATATATATTAAACTAGACCAAGTGCTCTAAATAATAATGAAAAGCTTAAAAAAAATCATGAAAAATCTTACACATCTAATCTAACCTAGACTTCTTCTTTAGTAACAAACTACCTCTACTTCCATTAAGAACTTCCATATAGTACAAATACCTTCTGTACATCAATCTGTAAAAAGAGAGTATCGTTAAATTTCAGCATTGCTCTGTATTATTATTTAACGAAGAGTATGTACGATTTACCATACATTTTATTCATAGATAATAGCTACTCTGTTTTCGATACGTTTTTAAAATTTTATTTTGTGTTGTCTCTAAAATTTTAATAGTAGTGTTAAATTCCCTACTCCATGCTACTATACAATATCATAATAAAGGTTTCATTAGGGAATTATTATATATTTTTTTCATTGAAAGGGCTCTCATTCTATTATTAATATAGAGAATATGTTCTGAGCAACGATTTGTTAAATATTACACTCAGAAATTTCATTTCGAGAAACTTTTCGTATTAAGAGGCAGGTACAATCGATTATTTGTCAGTCACTAGTATGCAAATTAATACAAAAGCTATTAGGTTGATTAACGATGGTTGAACTAAAAATAATGCATTTAAGGTTAATATAATATTATTAAGCTATATACTTTCTCAGAACCGTTTCTGCAGTGAGTTTTACCTTCTCCCATTCTTTTCCAGTGAAAATTATTACTGTATCATTCGCATAATATATGATGTTGGGTCCAATATTGTTCCTTGTGGGACTTCCATCTTTACTACGAATTTAAAACTACCGACATTGCCGATCTTTATGCGCTGGATTCTATTTGATAAATAATTTCTCAGTAGCTTTAAACTCCTAAATACGGATGTGACTCATTATTTTTTCATAGAGATGCATCCTTAAATATTTAATTCAAGAGTTTCTTGAAGAAAAATCGAGCGGACTGTCGAAAAATTACGTTAACCGATACAGTTTGAAACTTTATAAAAGTTTAGAGGAAATTCTTCTTTGTGCGACAATGGTTTTTCGTCGACCTCAAAATCAGACCCACATCCAGAATTATTCGAAATCTGGTCACGTCCGGCGCACCCTGGACCGGCAAGCTAAGTTTTCTCCGCAAACGTCCAAGCGATTTTTCATTCCTCGTTTTTGAGAATTTCAGTTTTCAGCTCTCAGTGTATTATTACGAGAGGCGGCTATCCAGCACCCGCCGCACAATTTGCTGCCAACATGTGGACGAAATGTGTACGATCGCCACTTTTCATACAGAATATTTTTCTATTATGCAGATAAATATACGGGGATATCATGTAAACAACGTAGCGAACTCTTATTACATTATAAAATTTTATTTCGTTGAATGATATATTTTGTACGTTCAAAATATTATTTTGTATTAAATATGCGGAGGTTACAGAAAATTGACAAATCGTAAGATAATTATTAATAGAAATAAAAAGAAAAACAATAATTTCGGCAGAAATATGTTTTTCGTTATTCCTGTCGATCTATACTAGCGATCTAATTTAATTTACAGTACCAAAAAGTGTAAAATTTATTAATAAAAGTAAGAGTCTATATACAAAATACATATATCAATGAAAAAAAGAGATCAAACATATTTAAGGGCGCCACAACAACACACTATTTTCCAAGTAGGTGCTACAATCTATGTGCCCATTCAAAGTGAATTATACTTGATTTATACTTAGTAATAGCAGTAGTATTATGACTAATAATAAGAAAAATTAACAAATTTAAAATGTTACAAATGTTGGATAATCTGAGCATGTGCAAAAAGTTTTATTCTACTTTTTTTAACATCAATCTGCTGACTGAAGACATTCTGTTATTTCCTTCTTAGAATATCTGTTTAAGGTTCGTTTTAATTTTTTGAGTATTACAACGAGTTTAGTTTAATAATTTCTTCTTTTTTATCCAATAGATACAGAACAAATGAAGCATTTGTGCTTTGCTTCAAATAGTCAAATAGACAGTACACATGACATATATGTTGGCCCCTTAGTAGTCACGTAATCTGCCTATTTGAAACAAATACCAAAAGCATGTTTTCTACCTAGTTTATGATTTAAATTTATTTTCCTTTTTATCCAATAGATATTTGTGACATAAATACATAGAAAGATTTTAATTAAACTATTTTTGAAAAATTTATTGTTTAATAAAATGAAATTTTTAAAATAATCAAACACCACGTTCAAAACTCGTTTACATATTTTTTTAGTAGCTAAGCATTTTATTAGCAATAATATCGTATTAAAAAAAGAAGTATCTGATTTTCGCGCATGCTTAGATTATTCATTTTACTTACATAAGCTTAAGCATATTGATAATAATTAAATTTTATTTAACTTTTCCCATGTCTGTGGATAATAATAGTGGTATTATTGTGATTCTTAATTTAGCAAAAGTTATTTATATTTGACATTTTCAAAATTAATTATCACAGTTATGATTGCACCAATTTTAAAAAACTTTATTGTGCTGAAGAGAAAATTAAAATATATTTTAAACAAGATGCCTCACAACCCCTCTTCTTATTTAAAATATTTGAGGAGGTGCTCGTAATTCAGGGGGGGTGCAAGATAGGATAATATTTTCATATTATAAATTGTCAAATCAACAACTGTTTCAGATTTTTTCTAGAAGTACATGATAACGCTAAAAATAACACACAACCTCTCTTCTTATTTAAAATATTTAAGGTAGTGTTCATAATTCAGAGGGGGTGCAGGAGGGGGAATATTTTCATATTATAAATTGTCAAATCAATAGCTGTTTCAGATTTTTTCTAGAAGTTACATGATAACGCTAACAATGAATTTATTCCATACATATAGACCGCGGGCGGATGTAATTTCGGCCGGAAAAAGGACAGGTACCTAAAGAGGATATGTAATTTCGGCCGGAGGTTTAAGGGTTCGTTCTTATCGTATAGGTATTTTCGGCCGGAAGGAGCAGGTAAAATAAAATAAGATTTAGAATTGCTATAACATTCTTTATTAAACCAAAATCAAAGACACTATTACTTAAAAACTAGAGCTAAAAACATACTTTACATTTTTACGAACTTTGATATGATACAGTTTTAACAAAATTAAATCTAGAAATTTTTCCAGACCGAAGCATATTTACCATATTTTCAATAAATTTTAATTTATTTCTGACTTGCTTGTCTTTTATTTTTGCTGTAATATTTAAACTTTTTATTTTTAAATATGAATCGATCTGGAATTCTTTTAACTTTTCTATAAAAATAAATATTAAAGGGTGGCAAGAATAAAATGAAGAATTCAATTTATAATGGAACGATTCACAAGCGTTTGTGGTTCGTTTTATAGATGGATTTTCGTCTGCCCATATATTTGGTGGAAAATCGGAATCAGGTGCTATATAATATTGTAATAGATAGTCTGCGTATTTATCCAACAGTTCATTATTTGGTTTGCAAGACATTAAATCAAATATAAAACAATCCTCAACATCAGATGGTTTTAAATAAGTAAGCCCAAAAGTGTGAATAAGCCATTTGCTTTCTTCAGAGTTTTTGTCTTTATATATTTGACTGAATTTTCCTGTACCACGCTTGATGTAAGTGAAATCTACAACCATTTATTTTCGTTTTTGACAAAACATTTCTTAGTGCGATATGTATTAATATTTCAAAATCTACGAATGCCTCCATCGGTTCAAAAACTATATTAAAAACTTCCAAAATTTTAGATTTAAGCAACAGAAAAAAGTTTAATATATGTGTCAGCAGTCTTATTTGGTAACAGACAATATAAAAGAGGTATATAGTGCCCATTACCCTCGGCCGAAATTACCTATGCCATTAGATGGGCACTTTGCTTTTGGCAGGTAGGCGAGGGGATTACCGGCCGAAATTACGCCCGCCGATAGACCGCACTGTATAATTGGTCTATTGTGATTTGACTAGGAATAGTTTTTCAATACCGCAAAAATAAAAAAGGAAAAAGTAAAACCCTGTTTTGAACATGTAAAATACATAAAAGTGGCGACCTTAACCAGAATAAGTATAAAACAACAACAACAAAATCATCTTACAAAAAATAATATATGACACTCATTGCGATTATTCCGCAACTCATGTGCAAAAGTACCATTTTACACACTAGAATCGTAACTTTCTAAATCAAACATTTAACCTTAAAAAAAGTATAAAAAAATATGATTGTTTTGAATTTTACAGTTAATTTAAATCAATGACAAAAAGGTTATCTACTATTATTATGTTAAGCGCTTCACATAGATTATATATTCAACTGGCGTGTACTCTGAATTATTAACAAACCAACGAAACTAATCGACAATCTATCAACCGTAATATTCTACACGGTAGAAAAATCGCCGAAGACAAATGTCGAAGGACCAAGATGACAATAGTTCGGATCTACGGGTAACTGAGCAGCTCCTAACGTACGAGGTCAAGTCAACTTCAGACGCGAATAGGAAGCGTTATTATAATGACGGGCACGGTATGATCTGTACCTTGCAGCTTCTTTTCTCATAAACGATGCCGGCAGCTATTGTTCTACAAGGCTAATTTCACGAATGATTCGGTTAAACGTTGTCCCGTTTCAGCAGGACGGACGTAACAGGAAACAAAAAGAAGCGGCAATTTCCTATCCGATTGCTCTCTGCTGAAACGAAATATTTTAAATCGCTTGAAGCTGCTTGTAAAATACGCCATATTGCATGAATCCATAACATTTTTTTACTTTATTATACATCATATTCAAAATAGACAAATACATAAATGTTAAATAATATTTCATATTAACACTTCTTTTTTCTTTCAGAACCCAGTACCTACGTATGTAGTACCTGCAAAGTTCGACTACACTCAGCTTGGAGGTTGATTCAACACGTACAAAATTCACACGGAATCAAAATCTACGTAGAAAGTTCTCCAACCAGCTCAAAGAACAGTAACAATAATAATCACAGCGGTAGTAGTACGAGCAGCTCCAGTTCAGGATGTTCTTCTGGCGCAGTGCCACCTCCACCTCCAAATATGAGGCATCATTTATTGCCACCTCCTGATTTGCACAATCCTTTTGGTGTCGGTGGGTTACTGCGATTGCCATTGCCGCCTTTAAACCACGGCCCTGTACCACCTGCACCGCTGTTCTCTCGCCCTGAACATCATTATAGGATAGACCAGTTAGTAAGTGAGCAGTTTCGTCATCACGGGCTTAATTTAGCGGCAGCTGCTGCAGCTGTAGCTGCGGGAAACGTACCTCCACCTCCTCATTCAAGTTTTCCATCTCCGGCTGATCGAGTTAGCTCGGTAAACAACTTACCCCCCAGGGACAGGAGCACCCCAAATCAACCTCTTTCATTGGAACCCCAGCTGGATTTTTACTCGCAGCGGTTGAGGCAATTGGCAGGCACCACCAGCCCGGGAACGGCACAGGCAGGCTCGCCGTCACCCCGCAAGCACTCACCGCCTTTCGCGAGTCCATCCCCTTCTTCCCAGATGCCGCCAACTTCTATACCCAATAACATAAGCTCCAGTAGTAGCAATAACAACAATAATAGTAGTAATAGCAGTAGACCTCCTAGTACCTCACCTCCTACAAAATCAGATGATCAGATCATGCACACACCTAGATCAGCCAGTACTCCTCCTGGTAAACCTGGATCACCAAAGACATCTTCAATCGAAGCATTACATGCTTGCGATTATTGCGGTAAAAAGTTTCGTTACCAGAATAACCTTGATGTACACCGAAGAACTCATCTCGGAGAGCTTCCTTATAAATGCGCAATTTGTGATCACGCTTACGCACAGGGTTCTAAGCTAAAGAAACACATGAAGATACATCGAACGCCTGATGACCGAACTAGCAATGCGGGATCAGTAGAAACCATGGACGGTGAAGAGAGTGAAGAAGAAGAAGATCTCGATGAAGATGAAGATGAAGAGGAAGACGATATTGAGGAGGAAGAAGCTGAAGATTTGAGCGTTCCCAGTCAACCGCCAAAAAACCCGTCGAGTCCATCAGCTTCACTGGTAGGTGAACTGATGGACAAATTTGGTCTTAGTAATATCGCGCAATACAGTGAAGCCTACAAGCAAGCTTTACAAGAATCAAACACTGCCTTGAAACTTCAATTTAGCAAAGATAGAGATAATAACAATACTAGTCTGTCCAGTCAGCTAAAAATTCGTGATGAGTTTGCTAAAGGATTGTTACCAGTTCCACCTCCACAACCTTTACCTTTATTTCCCCATTTTAACGACTCATTTGAAGCGTCGAAGAGACTTAAGTTGGAGCTAGACAGGAATGACTGGTGGTTATCAGGGTTACCTAGAGATAATAAAGGACTACCTGGACCAAGTGCGCTACTTCCTAACCCGCTGATAAAGAAAGAATCCCGCCGAAATGATACTTGCGAATATTGTGGTAAAGTGTTTAAAAACTGTTCGAATTTAACTGTACATAGGCGATCTCACACTGGGGAGAAACCGTATAAATGTGAACTATGTTCGTACGCATGCGCGCAGAGTTCGAAATTGACTCGACACATGAAGACGCATGGTCGAATCGGCAAAGACGTATACCGGTGTCGATTTTGTGAAATGCCGTTTTCCGTTCCTTCAACCCTAGAAAAGCATATGAGGAAGTGTGTAGTCAACCAAGGCAAAGGTCATTTACTGAGCACCATGCCGATGCTGTCAGGGGACGAAGATTCTTCCACGAGTATAACTTCCAAAGAGGCAGTATGACTCTTTCCATGGGGTGGAATGAGATTGCCCCCTCCACCCCCTAGTTTAACGTACTAGTCCCAATGAACTGTTTAGAAGAATTTGTTGTTGTGAACAGTGATTTTGCCTTTGTTGGAAAGTCTAGTTTAATTTGATTTTTTGGTGGCTAGGGCTAGGTATTAGTACTTTTAGCCAACATAAAATACAATTAACTAGTACTGTTGGTTAAGGTTAGTGCAACCAATATTCTGGACTTAACTTTTCAAATATTTTAGAGAAACAATAATTGCGGGTCTAAAATTATATTTATTTTTTTAATGGCGCAATAAATTTTCAATTCATTTTTAGTTGAGACAAATCTCTCTTTCCAGAGAATTTTACACTTTTGCAATTATTAACAAGAAAACTAGAAATATAATAAAATATCACTTAAATTTATATATTTTTGTGTTGTGTTTTGTATTCAGAGCAAATGTTACACACCACTGGAAGTAACTAAAAGTTTTAAATATTTTGTTCCATTTAAAGAAAAATACAATTTAGGTCTAGATTTTTGTTTTTTAATATAACCAAAAGGTATGGGTTAATTTAAACGATCTCACAAGGGCAGTATTGTAATTGATTAAAAACATCTAAAATAGTGATTGCACTTCCGTTTTTCATGTTATCAGATAAGTTGAAATGTATAGTATTAATATATTTAAATTGGTCCCCACACAAAAAAATAGAATAAAGGGGAATCATATTGTTCTTTGTAACTGATACCAAAGCAATGTTCTTTTTTTCCTAATTATTATTGATTATTGAGTTTATTAATTAAATAATTACTTGTATATTTGTAAGTAGCTATATGTTGAGACTGAGAGGGCTAGAGTTTTTTAGGGGCACGTTTTTGCCAACAGTTTTTAGCCCAGTGTACATTCCCCATCATATCATTTTTTGGCCAGTAATAGCCAATTGTATATAAATATATATTCCAGTATACAGGATGTCTCAGTGAAAAGCTGTTTTAAAAAATTACAGTAGACCAAAGACAATTTTATATAATTTGAAAGACGAAAATAAGTTTTTTTTGCAATTATTTTCAAAAATATTTAAAAAATATATTTTTCTTTATACTTAAATTTATTTAATTATTATTTAAAAGTTAGTAACTTTTACTGGACACCCTGTAGTTTTTTTATTTATTGCTGACTTATCCCCAGTGTATTATAAAATGAGAGATGTTTCAATATAAGATATTCCAAAATTAGTTATCTGTAGTGATTTTCCTGAAAACTTTCCCTAGTTTGTTCCCAAACCATGAAGATAACCAGGTATTAAAAATGTAGTGATCCAAAAGTTGAAAGAAAAATAGTTTTATTATGTAATAGATTTGTGTTTGAATATTTTTAATTTTATATAAGTATTTAAATTTACACACTAGACAGCCATTCTTCTGTTATTGGTAAATAACATTTTTAATTTAAAAACCAGTATTATTTTTGTACTTAATTATTTTAATAAAATCGTAAGTTTTAATTCTTGGAATACTACTATAAAATGGTAAAATGAATTCAGCACAACTTTTTAAACTTTCTTTTTGGATGATAATAGTAAACTTAGCATTATTTAAAAATAATCGTCGAAGTCCCTTCATTTGTGGTAAGTTTATCTTTTATAGTTTTTTTCTTAATTTGTTTATTTCAGCTATTTTTGCAGTATTAAAAATTATACTCACTATAAATTAATTAAAATTTTTGTAAACTGTCCAGAATTTAAGTTTGTTTCTGATTTCATTTAACTGTTGATATTATACATATAAAAAACTTGTGGCTTAGGAACGATCATATCAAAAAAAACCATTTTGTAACATTTCAAAAAATATATTTGGGAATTTTGTTCTTGTTTTCAATAGAGTTTGATAACAAAAAATTCTGAACAAGAGCGAAGAGGCTCAAAAATATTTTGTAATTTTCTCAAACAAAAAAAAATGACTTACCTTTTTCTAGATGTTTTCCTAAATGTATTAGACAAAAAAAAAATTAAATCTCAGGTTAAGAGACACAAAGTAAATAGTAGCCAAAAATCAAATTTATACATTTTTGTATTTTTTCAGTATTTAATAAAAAATATGTGAGTTAAGCAGAAAGTTTATTTTAAATAATAATTGACATGTTAATTTTTTATCATTATTTGTGTCTCTGAATTTTGTCCAAATTTTGAGTTTTAATTGAGTACCTACCTACACTGTTTTGAGAATTCATTTTTTTTTGAAGAATTTTTTACAAGGTTTTCAAATGTTTTATAATTAATTCTAACAAAATAAAAGGCGGAATTTTTAATATTTTAAGATATATCTTAAATTTGTCAAAATTTTATTAAAGCAATAAATTATTATTGGCCTATTTTATAAAGTTTCTTTAAAGATTTATCTGCATTATATCCTTAAAGATAGAAACATTAACACAAAGAAAAGTAGAGTTGGTCGATATAAAGATTTGAATCGCTATTAATTATAATTAGTAAAATTTAAATAAATGAGGTTAAGTTTTCTCAAATCATTAACAAATTTAAAATTCCTTTATATTTTTCTGGAAAACATTTATGACATCGATAGAACACGTCGACTGCAATTCACCGCCAGCAATTGATCGCTGGCAGTTTATCGCCACAGCAATTAATTGCATAAACAATTTATAGCCTACAATTAATCGTTAACATATTTATCGCAAGGCAATACATATAACGAGTTGGATAGTTATTGTTCTTCTTATTATGTCTTAAAGATTCAATTCACGAAAAATGTAAGTGTCAGTAAATAAAAAATAGTTTTTGTCTCTGAAAGTTTCTTATTAAGAAAAATTAAGTAGCTTTTCTTAGATACAAGTTTTAAAAAAAGTAGGACAGAGACTTATATAAATTATTACATGTATGCTTGGCGATATATATGGTAGCGATCAATTGTAGGCTATAAGCTGTATATGCGATCATTTGCTGAGGCGGTAAACTGCTAGCGATCAATTGCTTACAGTCTTAAGACAGAATTGTAAGTTAAAAATACTCGAATTCATTTTAAAAAGATTTATGACCTATATAAATTATTTTATATATAGCCTAGCGATAAATATGCTAGCGATTAATCTACAATTCCGCCTACAGCTCTACATTTTGTTTGTAGTCTATAAATTTTCTATTAAAAAACTTGACAGAAACATTTAAATATTCTAACGTTGTTAAAACAAATTTAAAAAGAACAATCATTGATCAGAAGGAAAGTCTTTTTGTTTTGAATTAATAGATTTATAGACCGTCAGATAGTGACCGATTTAGGTGCCTCATTTTCGCATACAAGCCTAGAAGAAAATTTAAGAGTGGCTCTTAGGGATAACACATGGAAAATTCGATTTTCCTCGTCAGAAAAATTTTCCGACCCCAAAATGCACTTATACATTCAGGTCATTCAAGACTAGTGATGATGTACGTTTTCATATATTCGATGGGCTTGCGTGGAAAAATCTGTAAAATCTCGATTTTTCCTTAGATTACGGCCCTTATTTCTACCCTTTAGTCACTTGCAACATTAAAGCCCTTGGTTTTTCGAAGCTTTTTTCTATTAATTAATTATATAGTAAAAACGTCTTGCGTAGAAATATGGACAACAAATAATTTTTTATTTTTGTTGGGGAAAATCGAATTTTCCTTGTGTTATCCCCAGGCGCCACTCGTAAATTAACTCTCATTCTACTTAAAATCGATTTCTATCTATCTGTATTAGGGCGTGGTTCAAAGCCCACTTGTACTGAGGTTCTAGGCTTATTGTACCCCTCACAGTTTCTATCCCATCAGATTGATTTTCTTGATGAATTTAAGAATATATCTGATGGGCGCTTTCGCGATTTCTTCAGGTTCCGGATATTGTACCCCGAAGTACCATTCCCGTTCCCATTTAAGATTCACATATTCTACATAGGGAGTCATCAGATATCCCTAAGATATTTAGGTGCCTTCTAAGGCCACAGTGTCCCGTAAGGAGTTCTATTACGGCCTTGAGTTCGTTTCTGCTAATATTTAGCAGTTAATGTTGTCTGCTCGTGGATGGCCCCTCTATGAATCTTTTGGACTGTCTAAGTCCAGGAAGTTCCAACCAGAGCCTGTGGTGTTCTCTATTTATTTGTTCCTTTAACACCCATTTGACATGTTGGTATGAGATACCACATGTGGGTTCTGGTTTAATACGAGTTTTTTCCGCTCCCTTTCTTACTAGGAGGTCTGCTTTTTTATTTCCAAACAGTCCCTCATGTCCTGGCACCCATTCAAGGGTGACCTTGTTATGCTTTGCCAGGGCCTGGAGGGACTGTTGGAAATCAAATTTGATTTAGATTGTACTTCTACCCTTTTCAGTGCTTTAAGGGCTGCCTGACTGTCTGTCATGATAAAGATCCTCTTATTTCTAAGAGAGTAATTTAGCATGACTTTCGCGCAGGCATTTATTGCTGTGAATTCAGCTTGGAAGACTGTTGTTAGTGACCCCATGTTCAAACTAATTGTCTTCTCTGAGTTCATATGGTAGATCCCAGCTCTGGTGCTGTTTCGAACCGTCTGTATACCAGATTGATTCGTTTTTTTTTCCCTATTTTCGCGGCTTTTGGCCCTTTCTGGTATTTGAGTATCGAAAGGTTTCCTGAAGTCGTGAATAATGGGCGTTCTATCCGATGGCATTTTTAGTACCGGATTTTGTTTTAATTTCTCTTATATCATTGTGTGGTGTCCTTTTCTCGATAGTTCCCATCCAAATCCATTAGTAAACAGCTTGTATGCCGCCGCCATAGCCTCCTTCTCCACCACAAGGTGTAGTGGAGGAAGACCTAGCAGTAGTTCCATTGCTGCTGTGGGCGTAGTTCTAAATGCCCCTGTTATTATTAGACATGCTAGTCTTTGCACTTTGTCTAATTTTCTGTTAGCTGTTATGCTTTTAGTCTTATGTCACCATATGACTGATGAGTAATTTATAACGCGTACTACAACCATAGTCTAAAGTCAGTGCTTCATACTTGGTTTAAGCCCCCATACGTTCCCTACCATCCATCTACAGGCCCATAGTATTCTTACAGCTTTTTCTGTTGTTTTTTTCTATATGGCTGCAGAAGCTAAGAGTGATTCCAAGATATTTAACTTCTTTTTTCATTTTTAGATGTTATCCCCACATATAAAGCTCCTTTATTCCTTGAAGGTTCATTTTTCTTGTGAATGCAAGAACAGAGGTTTTTGTCGGGTTTGTCTCATTTAGGAACCATCTTTCGACGATATTTAGTGCACGCTGCATCCTATCGGATACAACAGACCCAAATTTACCGTTTACTACGATGCTTATATCGTCTGCAAATGCTTGCGTGTATAAGTTTTCTCTCTCTAACTCCCATAAGAGGTCATCAACCACCAAGGTCCACATTAGAGGAGATAACACTCCTCCCTGCGGGCTTCCCTTGTTAACTGAGACCTCTCTTGTGTTAAGGAGATTACTGGTAATATTTCTATGATTAAGCATGAACTCGTAATGCAGAGGGCTACTCCACGCCTGTGCATAGATCCCAGTATTAAATTGTACGAAGCCGAGTCATCCTTCTATATTTAGGAAGACTCCTAGTGCTATTTCTTTGCTTCCCAATGCTTGTTCAGCCTGTTGAGCTAGCCTATGTATGGCTGAATCGATTTACTTTTTAACCCTCTTCAAGGCGTGTATGTGAAAATAGAGCACCTAAACATGTCACTATCTAAAAGTCTATTAGTGTCTATTAGTTTAAACAATGTTAGTCCATATAAATGTTTTGGTAATTTTTGTCCATGATGATACTAATAAGATAAAGGATTTCGAAAGTGCTCAGCCTATTTTTAATAAAAGTAATTATACACACTGAAGTACTCGTACATTTCAGTACCTAATTAAATAATACTTCTTAAAATATCGCCCAACTATATTAGAAGTTTTTGTCTTTAAGAATTTACAGATTGGAAAATTTATATATGCTTTATGAATATAGGATATAAGAGTACTAAGTAATATTATAACTAATAATTATTATTATACTGTTTTTTGGGTAGGTACTCCGATAAAACTCAATTATAGAATGTCCCGAAAATCTGTTATTATGCAATTTGTAGGTATGTAAAAGGTACATTTAACATATTATTTTGTATTTTTAATTTTCTCTTTTGAATTGGATTTAAATATTTTATTGGGTAACTATTAAAACGATAGTAATATTACTTAACTGGGCAGAGCTTCCGGACATTCTGTAATAAAGACGATACTTTCCTGAAACTACCACAATTGTTAATAATGTAATTAAGATTTCTTGGGGTCGAGTTAAATAGTATTAAAAAAACTGAAATTCCTATACACTGTGTCATATTCTTTGCAATATTGAATATGCAATATTAAAATATTTAGTCTAAAAAGTGGACCAGGGTCTCCAAGTAGTGTTTATCCGTAACTGACGGGTCAAAAAAAAATTGGTCAATTTTTATCTATTTTACTAATTTTTGAGTCAAAATCATTATTTAGTTAATGTTACAAACTTTATATTTTAATAATATATTTTTTTATTTTAAATACGTTACATCAACAATTTTTTTATGTTCAAAGTTTATTTAAATATATTTGTCCCTCTATGAATTTTACGTAAATTTGTCCTTCGATTTATTTATTTTTGTCACTTTTCGGTAATATCAAGTTGTTTATTAAAAACTAGTAATTATCATTGTCTTAAACGTAATCATTAAATAGTAATTTAGATAAAAAATTGACCAATAAAATTAATGTAATTGTATCTACTATTAATGTTAATATGTTATTTCGAATACCTATTTTTTATTTATTTCAAAATATGGCTGTAGCACTACGGATGTTCGTATGGGCTACACCAGTACTTAATATAAATGTGTTCCTATACTGACATCACATCTCAGTGTGTATTTAAATAAAATCTATTACATCTATAAGGGTTTTCTTTGTAATCCTTGAAACAAACCCAAAGGCGTAACCGCATCCCTTCTAGTCCAAGAGCTCTATATAAGCTTTTTCCATTCCATTACCAAAAAAATTACTGAAATAATAACAGTTGCTATAACTGATTTATTTATATAAACAGTAACTTAGTTATTGATAAGTAACTAAAATATATTTATAGGAAATAGTAAAATAAAAATAACTTAATTTCTTGAAGATTCTAGTTTTAATAAAGAGATATTCACAAGAAATGTAGGACATAGCCGACAATCACAGAAATATGAATCATGTCCGTGTTAATTAAATTGAAACTGACATTTAAAAAGAAGAATAATTGTACACTCCGACATGCGTTAATTTTTCGATGATATACTTAGGCAAACAATTTTTGGGTCCCTCCATATAATGGCTTAGTAATCTTACTGCAATCTGAGTTGCGCCTATATCACAATTCTGGATGGCGTGCGATAGTTTGACGATAGGCTTAGAAGTCAGGCTTTATTTCCAAAAATAGTAACTAACAATTATGTACTAGGTGCTTAGTCTCTAGCCCTATTATTCTATAACGCACTGTTAAGTCCTTTAAAAAGTGCCCTATGTGTGGATAAAAATTTATTTTCCGCATGAGCTGTCAATTCTATTTCATCTGTTTGATTGTGAAACATTGATGGTAAATGGAATCAATTGGAAAGTGAATCAAGTGTATAAAGTATATTTTTTTATTAAGTTCTATTGTAACATTAATCGATTGTAAAAAACAATCCAGTCTGATAAGTATCGATTATATAAAAAAATTGATTGTAAAAAGAATCGATTGTCAAAAGAATTGAATGTAAAAAGTTGACAGTAGAAAGAATAGATTAGATGAGGTTAGGCCGAATAAGGCTGACGTTTAAGGAAAAACCGTAAGAAACTAAACTAATTTTTAAAAATGGACCTAAAAGTCTAATAATTACCTTTATAGAAAAAATAAAGGATTGTAAAAATCTATTATAAAAATCAACTGTAAAACGTAATAGTATTAATAGTAAAAAAAGAATCGATTTTAAAATGTATTCCTAAATAATTATCGATTGTAAAAAGTATAGATTATAAAAATTATTCGATTGTAAAATAAATCGATTGTAGAAAGTGTCGACTGTAACAAAATAATTCATTTTAAAAATTATCGATTCTTAAAGGAAAATCGGTTGTAAAAGTTTCGATTATAAAAATTTATCCATTGTGAAAAGAATCGATTTTAAAAAAGAAACGATTATAATAAGCATTGAGTGTTACAAATCGAGAGTAAAAGGAATTAGATTAGATGAGGTTAGAATGAATATGCCTGACGTTTAAGGAAAAACCGTAAGAATCTAGGCTAATTTTTAAAAAGTCTAATAATTAACTTCATAGAAAAAAGAAGCAATTGTAAAAAATCTATTATAAAAATCGACTGTAATACGTAAAATTATTATTAGAAAAAAAGAATCGATTTTAAAACGTATTCCTAAGAAATAATCGATTGTAAAACAAATAGATTATAAAAATGATTCGTATGCACAATAAATCGATTGTAGAAATTGTCGATTGTAACAAATAATTTTAAAAAATGTCGTTTCTTAAAGGAAAATCGGTTACAAAAGTTTCGATTGTAAAAATTTATTCATTGTAAAAAGAATCGTTTTTCAAAAAGAATCGAATATAGTAAGCATTGAGTGTTAAAAATCGAGAGTAAAAGGAATTAGATTAGACGAGGTTTAAGAAAAAAATTATAAGTAACTAGATTTATTTTTAAAAATAAACTTATAATAATCTTAATATGACCTTATCAACATCAACGTCACAGTAAATATATTTGGCCTTAAAGTCTTGCGGCCACTCACTTGAATTATACAGAAAAGTTCTAATTTAAGATTGTTTTCCTTGCGAAAAACTACATTTTTTGATACGTTCGAATAAAAATTAATTTAAAACAAATGCATAACTATAGTAAGCAATTTTTTTCAAGTTTAATATACAGAGTGACCCATTTAAAACCGGGCCACCGTCATAATTTTTTGTTAATGAAGCGATTTTGACGAATTTTTTTTGAAATGTGAAGAAGGAAAGGTGTATTTTGGAGCCAAGCGCAGTCCAGTATTTTAAAAATCAAGGCCTATTTATTAATTTTTGTTATCGCATGGGTTACTATAGATAAAAAGCTTCTTAAGGCCGTATTTTAGTGTATTTGACATGGTCAAAGCAGATGTTTTTACAATTAATTACAGAACTTATCTTTCACTGGATGGATTTTAGTGAAACTTTGGCAGCTTATAGTAAAATGTTTAATGGTTGCAATGAGACATTTTCGTTTGTCCTGCTAATTATTAAATACTATTAAAAAATATAAAAAGTGATAGTCACAGATGCAGTTCAAAAAACTTTACAGCATTCTACACATTTTTTTCAATATTCTTGCCAAATTTTAATAATCAATGTTTCCTACTTTTTATACTGTTCACAAATTACGATTTCATGTAAATTTGACAATTTTGCCGCGTCCATTTTGAATTTTAGTTCAGGACCTAAGTTATAGGTGTCGAATGGAGCAGAAGTAGCGAAAGCCATGTTGTCATATCTTAAAAGTGTCTTGAATTTAGAGGAAAATATATAATTATGCATATTCACAATTTACACAAATATAAATTATATATACAGGAAGACTCATTTTTTTTCGTTTTCCTAATAAGATGAATTTTTCATAAAATTTGGTGCTTTGTCTGAAATTAAATACTAAATTAACTTAAGTATAAATGCTTTTGTACGAGGGAAATTAAAAATACACTTTGCTAATTGAATACACTCATATAAATTCACAAAATACTCATTTAAAACGCATATGAAAAGATTTGTGAAAAAATTGGTTAAGGATGTAATTTTTTTAGTGTATGCTGAGTTTTTCTGTAAATAAAGTGTGAATTCGACAAAATGGGCAAGAGTTGGTTATACATTCAATAATTTCAATACATGCCCAGCAAACACAAGAATGTAACATATATCTATCATTTATATATACTAGTTCCGTGTTATATAAGATCTATTTACTACAATTAATTTATAATGTAAATAATCACCTATCCTGAATTTATGCTAAATGACTGTTATTGCATATTCGAATATAGCTTTTTATTCAAAATTCACATTTTTTGACAAACCTCATATACGGCTTCAAAAAATGCAGAACTTTTAATCAACAATAAAATTTTTCACATTTAAGTATGACAAATATACAAAAAAACGTCAAAAACATTTGAGGGAATACAGAAAAGTAATTTAAATGTGTTTGTTAGAGATATAAATAATTTTTTCTACACCCGTATTATAATAATGCACTTATATGCCCATAATCCGTTTCATAATGATACCCATTATGATACAGATTTTTCATTACGATACAGATTTTTAATCAATAGAAACCTACAATTTTTCAATCAAGCATGCTGTTTGACGTTTGTCCTAGGTTCCTATGTAATTATTTTAGTTGTCAAAACGTATTAAATTTTCGTAGGTAGCTAAACTTCGATAATTATAATATTAAAATGTCTGATATTAGCGATATAGAAGACTCCTCCACACATATCGGAGAAAGCAGAAAATACAGTACAAAATATTTTACCGCAAAAATCTAGGGAAATACCAATACCTGAAGTAATACCATTAATTACAATTTTGTAGAATTTTTTATAGAAATACGAGTAATTACTGTTATTGTGTTCAATACCAATATAAATATAATATTTATAGGTCTTGATTATTTATCGGGTGTAGAAAAAATAGCGTATGCAACTCTCATGTAATGGTTATTAAAACACTCGCATAAACCATACGAAACTCGCCTTTGGCTCGTTTCGTATCCCGGTTAATGCTCGTGTATTAATAACCATCATTACATGATCGTTGTATAATATACTATTATTGCACAAGTTCGTAATCAAAACCAAAAGTGTATTATTTCAACCATTATTAGGAAAGTGGGGTAAATATACCTTCCTATTTATAATAGATTATGCGGGGTCAGTGCCATTAACAGATTCTCACGATAAGTATTTATCCCAAGTAGGTACCTGCGACCCTAATTAGCCAGCTTAATATTTAATTCCCTGTAGACGAAAAAAACCTTGCTAAACAATTGGTAAATTGCCTATCGATAGATATCTACAAATACGCGGTGTTGACAAATCCTTTCCACCAGACCAACTTAACTGAGGACATAAAATAAAAGTATGGTTGGGTATATTATTTTGCCGAACGATATAATGGACAAAATATGGAGGTTATAGAGTGTAGCTACATCTACGTAGGAAAGGATTAACTAAAATTCAATTTAAATCATGTTATCAAAAACCGGAAGTGCTGTGTTATCCTTAATGCCCAATAAACAACTTCTCGGTAATTTAGTCATTGAATCGTTAGTGTTGAATATTTTTTTATGAAAGTTGGTACAGTTATAGTTCTGAGAATGCTGATTCCAGTGGCCTACGCGATTTTTTTCTAAAGAAGTCGCTAATATGGATGTTCGTATGGGCTACACCGGTACTTATTATAAATGTGTTCCAAGATTGACATCACATCTCAGTGTGTATTTAAATAAAATCCATTACATCTATATTCTATATTCTTTGTAATCCTTAAAACAAACCCAAAGACGTACCTACACCTCCTCTAATCCAAAATAACTGAATTACTGATACTTAGTTACTATTACTGATTTATTTTTATAATTTTAAGAAATAGTAAAGCAAAAATAACTTAATTTCCTAAAAAGAGAGATTCACAAGAAATATAGCACATGACCGACAATCACAGAAATATGAATCATTTCCGTGTAAACTACGCACGGCTTTGAATTAAATTGAAACTGACACTTAAAAAGAAGAATAATTATACACTCCGACATGCATTAATTTTTCCAAGATACACTTAGGCAAAACATTATGGGTCACTCCATATTAATGAACTAAAGTCGTAATAATATTGCTGCGTTCTGAGTTGCCGCTTATATCATAATTCTGAATGAAGTGCGATAGTTTGAAGATAAGCTGAGAAGCCAAGACTGTACGCGCTTTATTTCGAAGTAAATCATATACTTAGTACTCAGTTTCTAGCCCTATTTATATTGCACTGTTTAGTCCTTTGGAAAGTGTCCTATATTAAACGAGTGTGGATAAAAATGTATTTTCCGCTAGAGCTGTCAATTCTATTTCATTTGATTGATGGTGAAAGATTGATGGTGAATGGAATCGATTGAAAAGTAAATTTTGTGTAAAAAGTATATATGTTCTATTGTAAAATTATTCGATTGTAAGAAACAATCCAGTCTGAAAAGTATCGATTATTAAAAAAATCTATTGTAAAAAGAATCGATTGTCAAAAGAATTGAATGTAAAAATTCGACAGTAAAAAAGAACCGATGAGATGAGGTTAGGCCGAATAAGGCTGACGTTTAAGGAAAAACCGTAAGAACTAAACTAATTTTTAAAAATTGAACCAAAAGTTTAATAATTAACTTTATACAAAAAAGAAACGATTGTAAAAAATTTATTATAAAAATCGACTATAAAATGTAAAAATATTAATAGAAAAAACAGAATCGATTGTATAAAGTATAGATTATAAAAATAATTCGATTGTAAAATAAATCGATTGTAGAAAGTGTTGATTGTAACAAAATAATTCATTTTAAAAATCAATTCTTAAAAAAAATCTGTTGTAAAAAGTGTCGATTGTATAAATTTATCCATTGTGAAAAAATTCCATTTTAAAAAAGAAACGATTATAATAAGCATTGAGTGTTACAAATCAAGAATAAAAGGAATAAGATTAGATGAGATTTAAGGTTTAAGAAAAAAGTAACTAAAATTATTTTTAAAAATTGACTTTTAAAATAATCTAAATATGATCTTATCAACTTCACAGTAAATGTACTCGGCATAAACCAAAGAAAGTCTTGCAGCCGCTCACTTGAATTATATTAGGCATTCCAACGACCTGTCCAAATGGCTACCAGTGGGATGTGACAGTTTAGATATGGCAACCCTGTGGGCATGTTGTCATTAACAGGGTCAATGATACCTATATAGTTAGGTATATAGATTGCTTGAAGCGGGTCGTTTGCGAGTGGCCATATTGCCTAGCTAATTTGAATCTGATTAGCAAAAATGTATTTTAAAACCAATTTTGAGCCTTTGAATATTTAAAAAAATAATTGCCTACATTTTTATTTCAAGGTATGTTTATTTTTAAAACTATGTATGATAAATCTATATAACTGTGTATATTATTGACCCTAACAAACCACCATATTACCATATTATAAACTATCATGTGTCTGTCAGTGGCCTGTTATTTCAAACGGGCAGCCATTTTGTTTGGAATACCTAATAGACAAGTTCTAATTTTAGATTGTTTTCCGTGCGAAAAAGGACATTTTTTGATACGTTTGAATAAAAATTAATTTTAAACACATACACAACTATAGTAAGCATTTCTTCACATACAGAGTGACCAATTTAAAACCGGGCCACCCTCATATTTTTTATGTAGCCATTTTTACGATTTTATTTTAAATAGAAGGTGGAAAGAATTATTTTGGATCCAAGCGTAGTTCAGTTTTTTTAAAAACCAAGGTCTGTTTATTAATTTTTGTTATCGCATGGGTTAGTATAGATAAAAAGCTTCTTAATGCATAATAAACAACTTGTCAGTAATTTATTCATAGAATCGTTAATGTTTTCTGAAATGTGGTACAGATATGTTTCAGAGGGCTTTGATTTCAGCGGCGTACGCGAATTTTTTCTAAAAAAATCGCTAATATGGATTCTGGATTTTTTAGCCTTTGAATGTGATCTAGTAGGAATTGGTTTAAAAAAAAACTGGATGCCGCAATCTTTCATAGACGTCACCATTAAAAAGTTTCAATGTATCAGTCCAGATAAAAATCGGAATACATGAAAGACACATACTGTTACGGGTCAAAAATTCTATCTAGAATAGTTTTAGCCAAAACAGCAAAGTGTGTAAACAATAAATAGTTTTTTTTTATTTTGTTATTGATTATACTAAATTTATATCTAATTCTAGCCTAATATATACTATTTTATCCTAAACTAAACTATTCTATCTTCATATATCCTAAACTAAACTATTCTATCTTAGACTATCCTAAACTAAACTATTCTATCTTAATCTATTCTATTACTATTTTACGCTTAACTATTTTACACTACTCTACTTCTAACCTATTCTACGCTACCCTAAATTATTATAAGCTTAACTATGTACACTATTCTATTTCTACTCTATTCTAACTTACCCTAAGCTACTCTAATTACTAATCTACCCTATTATATACCTAATCTATTCTACATTATCCTATTTTAGCTCTATTCTCGTTTTATATATATATATTGTGTCCTACATTTTCCCTATTTATTTACTCCTACTGGGGATATAATCGATCGATTTACTAAATTCCAAACTTGAATCGTAAGGATCCTAATTTAGTATTTTATTTTACATTAAAACCCATTCTAACCTTTTGTCTTATATTTGTCAGCCTGATTACATCTAGTGAATACTTTAAAGTCCAAAGAACTGTATTTTACTACACAAAATAGTACACATAACTCTTTTAAATATCTGATATCTATATGTTATTATTTGTTTACATTTATTTTATGACATCCACACATGTCAAATTCTTTTTTTACAATAAGGGCCACACTCTTACCAGACTTTGTCCTGTTAACCTTGACTATTAAAGACCTTTTATTGACTTACATGGATTTTCTACCATCTTGGGAAACTTCCTTGAGTCAGTTTTTATAAGCTCAGCTTTGTGGTAACATGTGCCATATGTTCTACTGTTTGTAGGATCTGAACGTTGAGCTAAAAACGATTAAATCAGTAAAATATACCAAATAAATCGTTGTGGTTTGAATCACCTTTTTGGTGGATTTAAATATATTTATTGACTGAATTTACAACTAAAAAGGTCGCCCAACAGCTCCAGGTGAGTCCTTAAAATTAAATAAGACAGCTTTCTTGACTTACCTATAGTTTATAAGGCTATTTATATGTATGGATTATGCAAATCCCTCTTTCAGACCTCCTTTTAATTATCTGGGAACTTTCCGAGTCACCTTCTAATACTTTACGGCTCTTCCTTCTTCTTCAAGCTATCTTCGCTATCGCTTATAGCTAACCTATCGCACCTCCTGCTTAACTTGCTAGTACCAGTTCGTATTCTACAGGCAAGACAGAAGGATTTTATCAAGACTGATTACCCCAGGATCAACCCCCCTTACTAATTAAGGATTATTTGCCGCTTACCCTTGTGAAACCTTGCTTGGGACCGAAAGTATAGCAAGCTGCACCAGACGACTGACCATCGATATCACAAGTAAGACCATTCCTTTACATTAAAGGCCCCCATCTGCCACGAGGTTCCGACATAACCTCAAACCGGCCACATACCGTTTTAAGAACTACCTACAAATATTTTAATATTAATTCCATAGGACAAGCTAATATTTACCGTATAAAATAGTTAATGAATAGACTTGATATATTTCGGTAGATTTTTATAATTACGAAAACATCTCTTGTTATTAAGAGTCAGATTAATACTTACGTGGTATAAGTACGGGTTTGTAATGGATAGTACTATTCGGGGACCTCTTTTTATACTATTATAATATATATAATTACCGATATATCGACGTGATAATTTCATATTTTTCCCCATATTTTTTTTTATTGACATAATTTTTTAATTCATCTAACCTCAAAAATTAAATAGCTGTCAGACGAGAATGAGTTTTATTAAGTTCTGACTAAGGACCCGACCCTACTCTCCGGAAATCAAAAAAATTAAGGAGCTAGCAGAAATTACGCTTGGCCCCTTTCATAAGTAAGGGCAGAGCGTAACAATACAAATAAATAGATTTAAATGTTGTGAAAATTAAATATGTGATTCAATTACGAAACGAACTGAATAAATGTTTCTTATATAAGTGCCCCTTGGCTCCAAAATACAAGTTTCTTCCTCTACTATTTAAAAAAAAATTGACGTCTATAAAGGAAAAATTTATGAGGGTAGCCCGCTTTCAAATAGGTCACTCTGTATATTTTTTTTAATAAAAAATTGATTTTATCTGAATCCTAACCCCAGTTTTGTAATTCAAAACATAACGTAGAAACTACCTTAAACCTTCCTAATCAGCTGGTTTTAAATTTGTCTTGAAATGAAAAATAGTGTGGGTGAAAGTGATTTTATCACTCATATGATTATTGCACTTGGTTTGCGCCTCGTATGAAAAAAATTTAATGTGAAAAGGCACTTTACGTACTTTTAAAATGAGGACCTGCACATGGCTTACGTCTCATCATAAAGTAATAATTAAATTATTAAAGCTATATTTTTTTCTAATTTTGACACATCTACTTTACGCAACCTGTTGCATAAAAGTTGAATCTTATAAAACTGGTTACGAAAAATTCATTGTCGCCAGTTACGAAAATAAAACAAATAAAACAAACCTTCCTTGATTTTAAAATAATATACAGGGTATTTCAAAAAAAGGTGGCATCGTTGCTAGGATAGGCAGAACACTGCCCAAGAGAAACATTGTTCAAAATGTTTCTGTTTTATGTTATATTTTTCAGGTATGGAGATCTTCAATATTGAATATAAAAAAATCAATAATCCACGAACTTTGGTCTATAATATCAAACAAGGTACAAAGGAATAATTTTTCGATTATAGTTTAAGAAAAAATATTTAATATCATATTGCACCCCTTTTTAAAGGCGACGTAAGTCAAAAAATGCAAAGTGTGAAAAAATGAGATTGAAAAATGATTTTTAAATTTTGTGTGTTTAAGTAGGTATCTATATTTTAATGCCATCTTTGTATATACAAGTAAATTATGATTTAAACATATTTTTTTGTAAGCAAACGTATACCTTTTTTGAGTTGTATCATTTTTTATGATTGTGACTATACAAGAAATTTTAATTTATGATATCAATAATAAAAAATATAAATAATAAACAAAAAAAAAGACCTCAAATGTGAAAAAATCATTGTATAAAAAATTACAAGAAATAAAAATTATATGTACCGAGAACTTTACAATAAGGATACATTAATTGCCTACATCAAGTTAATATAAAATTATGCATAATACTTTTCAATGTGATTACTTTTAAATAAACAAATGTCATTTTTGTTTTATTTTTTCTTTATTACCCTGTGGTGTCTCTGTTTCAAAATGTTGCAACTTCAAATCTGATGTCAAAAGGGAAAACTTTTACACAACTTTATAGAGCAAAATTGACAAGTCAAAACATGACACAAATCGAAATTTTAAGACAGTAGAATTTGGGCGAATAATTTTTTTTTATTATTTTTCCCTTTTGTGAAAAATGGTGTTCAGATCTTTGTTTTTTGTCAACCTGTAAAAAAATGACAAGGGGTTTGATAATATTCTATAGAATTAGTAAGTTGAGCTTGATTTTGGGGATTTCAAAATTTAATTATTCCAGAGTGTAGTACCAGGCTTAATTCAATATACGACCTTCGAAACCAGTAATAGATAATAAGAACAATGGGGAACCTCCAATTGAAAAACGAAACAAGATTAGTTGTCAAGCAAAGGAATACCCCCGACCGCTTGGATGATCCACTCATTTGGTCGGCAAAATAATAACAAAGTCTACTAGTAACATCGGAGGAATCACGTCAAATAAAGATTCTTTCTTCCTCACTCCATTTTCGTGCACAGAAATTTATTACTAAGGAAATTAAAAACAAAAGATATTTTGGAGCCTATGACATGCCATATTTTGTACTAAAACAGGTATTAGATGTTCTCTCTGAACCTTTATAATATATTTGATAAATCTATTATTTGAGACTGGTAGTTTTTCTCAAGCTTTAAAACTGGCAATCGTTTTACCGTTGCACAACAAAAATGAACGAAGACAAATAGAAAACTATAGATATGCTGCTATTCCCTGTGGTCTACCTAAAATCTTTGAATATGCCTTTTCTGGTCGTCTTCTGTAATTCCTGAAAAGGTACAATATAATAACAGGAAATCAGCAATGAAATTGTTCACTATTTGGAGGAATCTGAATGCCCAGCTGCTATCTTTTGTGATCTTCGTCAAGCATTCGATTGTGTAAACTATAAGTTCCTATTAATTATATTGGAGAAATAGGGGCAATATGGAATCAGCGGCACTGTTTTAAATTGGATCTCAACCTTTTTACTTACCAGGAAGCAATATATTTCTTTAAAAGTACAAAAACCAAAATCAATACTATTGTCACGCTAATCAAATATCACTCTGTATATAAAATATACATTTTCTATTTTAATATACATTCGTTAAGTTAAATAATTTAGCATAATATTTTATATAATATTTTAATAAACATTAAATGCAATTCATAAGTACGTCTTTAATAAAAGTAAATATAACATTAAACTAGACACGTACTGACCTTAGTTGATTAATATGAAATTCGTCTAAGTCAACAATATTGGTACTCTTGGTCGGGGTCTCATCCGAGACTCTTGGCCGGAGTCTCATCCAGTACTCTTAGTTTGAGTCTCATCGTTGTATCTCATCCCAGCAAAGAAGTGACGTGACGTGCCTTCGTCGACCAGTTAGATGTATGGTAAGGCCCATATTGTATTATTAATATTATTATTGTATATTGTGTATTGATTACTATTACTGATAAATAAATTGTTAATTGTTCTCGTAATCTTTTATTTCTCCAAGTCAGGTAGCACATAGAGTCATTATTTAAAGTGACTCAGTCACGACAAATAGGCTCGTGACACTATTAATTCTGATACACTAGATATTAATATTGCAGTTCCTCAAGGTTCAATGTTGGAACCCGTATTGTTCATGATGTATGTAAACAATGTTGACTCATTAATAGGTGATAATTATTATGTAAGCTATGCAGATGATTTCTCGGCTATAATTTCAGTTAAAAATACAAATCTACTAAACAGCAAGAGCTCCAATTCTTCAATTTAACATACTAAAGAATGAAATTGAAGCACGAGAAACGAAAAAAAAGTTTAATAAAAAATATAAAATTCGTTAATATTCATGTTTAAAAGTAGCTCGAAAAGATATAAAGTACTCGACTTGGAACCTTGGAAAAATTCGGAGTGACCTTTCAATAATAAAATTTTTACTTGAAATTTTTAGAATCTTTATGATTTTTCTTATAGAAAAAAATGAGAAAAAAAATTTAAAACAAAAAAAATTCCTGTTTTCGACGATTTTGAAATTTTTTAAAAGTTCGGAGCGACCCTTTAAAAATTTTTTTTGAGCTGTCTTTGGAGGGGGCTCTTAAAACATAATAAACTAACATAGGAGACTTAAAAAAAATATTCGCTTTTTTTGGGCCACCCTAATATTTATATTTATTTATTTAAAACTATATTATGTAATAACAAAAAATCTAGTGATTCAAAAAAAATAAATAAATCTTCTATACTAGGCTATTTGATTTATCATGCTGACATTACCATATTATTAACCCATTCATTGAAACGAAAGGTCATATGGATGACTTAATATTACAAATTTCGTTAGAAATAAACTTTTCTTGTTTTTTCTTCATCGATATATTTGAAAGCAAGTTTCTTTCTGCCAAAACTAAAAGTAGCTATAAAAAATTTCGGATGTAAACGATATAATTCTAGCCAGGTGAAAAACAGCTACATTCTTAGCATTATCGAAAAATATAGGACAATGAAACTGACCATTCTTCATTAAAAATACTTTTAATTTTTTTATTTATGTCTTCGTTTCCCAATGAGAGTGCTGTATTTTAAACTAAATGTAAAAAGTTTCAATAATATGTAAGATGTAAGCCTATTTTCACAAATGTATTTAGTATATTTAGATCACTATCTCTGTTTAATTAAATTTTGTCACGTGGTACTGATCAAGCATACACATTCAAACAGGTTAGTCATATTATAAATTTTAACACATGACTAGTCAGCTTGTGCTGCCATTTTAAAAAACAAATTCTGTTCGACAGTACCAATTCGTAATTATGGTTAAACTAGTGAATCCACCAAAATTTTAAAAATATTTGCAATTTGACAGAATTTATACAACACTATAAATTTTAACAAAATGAAGTCAACTTGATGTAGCCTTAAGAAAAATCTATGTATCGATCATCGAGGTAGGTATCGACTGTATCAATTCGTGAACTTATTGGTTAAACGCGCGAATCCACCAAAATTTAAAAAAAAATTGGGTAAAAAAAAGAATTTGAAAGTATTACTGTGTAATAAAATCAAACTAGTTTTATATTTATGATTTTATAGAAAAAGCGAATATTTAGAAAGGTTAATGTTAAACATATTTTAGTGTGTCATATACAGGGTGGATCGAATTTAATTTGCGTACACAAAGATCTCATGAACCGCAATATTATACAATGTAGGTTAAATGGTTTCATAAGTAGATTGGTAATTTAAAGGTCAATAAAAGTTGTAGATTTTTCGGCCATTTCCTGAGGTATTCGACAAAATCCGGAGAAGCTTATTTTCGGTTTTTAATTCTAACAGCGTTATTGTAAAAGATGTATACAGAATGTCCCATTAATGCTTAATTGTTCAATATTTCATTTTGTGTTATAGACACGCAAACAAGTTTCAAATAAAAATTATATAGATTTGAAAAATACATATCATAAAAATATTTTTATATATATACAAGGTGTTGCATTTTTGCTTGGCAAATAAATATATACGTTGTTTAAATAGACCAGTTAGAATAGTTTGCTAATACTGTATTCAACCCTAGAAAGTTTTTAAAAAATATTAGTGTTGCCAAGCATTTTATTTTTTTTTTTGAAATTAGAGAATGATTTAGACCCCAAATTAAATTTTCATAATTTAGGTGGGTTTACATTGAATTCAAAATTGTTTAATATAAGACTTATAGGATACTAAGCTAACGAATAGTAGCGATAGAATTGGTTTATTTTATACAATGTGTTTTGAAACATGTCTTAAATTTTAGGTTCAATTTACTAAATTTTTTCAAATGCAACACCTTCTATATTACCTTAGCATAAAATTCCTTATAAATTTGCCTATACAGCGATACCAAAATGTTAGCCAAACATCAGTGCGTAATTGATCGATTGCTGTATTATTATTAGAAATACGAAAAAAAATTTAAAATAAAAGTTGTATGACCATATTTAAAAATTATTCTTAAATATACAGGGTGTTGATCAAATCTATACTTTTTTTAAAGCAAAACACCCTTCAGGTAGTTATACATATTTAATTGTTTTCACATCGTCAAACATTTTAAATTTACTTCATTCATTTGCTATGTTGTATACAGAGTGTATCAAAACTTGACGTTATGATTTTATCAATTTTTTATCAGGATTACTTTGCACTAATTAATTGGTGAATTAATATATAGAGTATTCCATTTAAAAAATTGAGAAAATCGTATTCCTTCATTTTGACACACCCTATACTAATCATAGCAAATAAATGAAGTCTATTAAAATTGCTTGAGGATGTAAGAACAATCAAATAAGTATAACTACCTGCAGGGTGTTTTGCTTTTAAAAAATGTATAATTTTGGTCAGCCGCTCGTTAATGAACTACCCTGTATATTTAAGAGTTATGATTAAACATGGTCATAGAACTTTCATTTTTTTTGTTTCCAATAATAAAACATATATCGATTAATTACGCACAGATGGAATACCCTGTGTATGTGTTATTGGCTTATATGTTGGTATTATTGTATAAGTTAATGTATGAGGAATTTTATACTAAAATAATATATGGGGTGTCACATTTCAAAAAATATAGTAAATTGAACTTAAAATTAGCCATATTTAAGACATTTTTCAAGACACTCTGTATAAAATAAACCAGTTCTCTCGCCACCATTCGTTAGCTTAGTACCTTATTATTTTAAACAATTTTAAAATCGTTGTGAACCTACCCAAAATTCTAAATATATTATTACCAAACCATTCTAAAACTGTAATAAAATACAGGTTGTTCTATTTAAAAAATATACATTTTTATTTGGCAGATAAAGACAAAAATATTTTTAAAATACGTATTTTTTAAATCCATATTTAAAATTTGTTTGCGTGTCAATAACAAAAATTGAAATATTGAACAATTACGCACTAATGGGACACCCTGTATAAATGTTTGGAATAAATGTAGTTCTCTATAATATCCTGACATACCAACATTTTCATCACGACGTTTCTTATTTCCTGGATCATCTTTAAGTTTTATTTTTAATTACCGAAATTAATTTTTTTCCTATATATTTTTTTTAAATGATATATCCAAATTCTCAAATGTCAACAGTAGCTAAGAACCTATCAGTAGTTACAAGTGGTCTTAAGGCTTCCTGATTGTTACATTTGGTGACATGCGGTGGTTCTTTAGACTTCCTTAGGACTCATCAGCAAGCATAGATTATCTTGACTTCAGTCTCTAATGATGTGTCATATTATTCACTAGTATGCTAACGCCATCTGCACTTATAAAGCAATATCAGAGCTCGTTATGGTACCTAGTTTTCTAGAAAAAAGGAAAATTTTAAAGACCGTATCACATAACTAACTAGCGTCCATTTTCCTCTTGAAAACAACTACTCCCTTGGGTAATACCGCAACAGCCATTGCATTGAATAGCAGAGATAGAAAATAATTTTCATTTGATTTTGCTTCCTAAGGAGAAAGTCATAATTGGGCCGGTTTTGTCCTTATTAGGACTCATCAGCAAGCATTAGACCATCTCGACTTCAGTATCTAATGAAGTATGCCTGATGTATTACCAAGGTAATCTAACAATGCTGTGATAAAAAAAAACATTTTTGTATTAGATTATCTTCTTTTTTAGATATACGTTTATGTTACAACGTTCTCACGTCGATCAGAGCGTAAGTAAATAAAACATTTCAAAATTTTAGCACAAAACAATCCTTAACACACTTTATGTAACATCCAGTTAATTAATTAATGCAATCCACGGCTGGCGAATATCTCGCATTGAACAAACAAACGGCTTTAAATGTATATTTATTAATTTACACATTTCTAAAGACACACCCTATATATCGAAAACCAAGGTTTTTCGAGACGAATGTTTATATACTTATTTTTTATTTTCAGGCAACAATTAAAGAACGCAATACCGCAAGAGTCTTGATCTTGCGTAAGTCTTGCACCACTTGGTCTTGGTCTTGCACACTCGGTCTTGGTCTTGCAAAAAAGCAAGACCAAGACCGCAAGATCAAGACCAGTCCCGCTCATCACTAATGGCTGTAATTTTGGACCACTCTGTATTTGTGTTTCGAAACCGAACTTCTATCGCTATTAATATAGAAGATATTTGGCTGTTCAATAAAATGTTTACAACCTGTACATTGCGGCATCTTCTGTTTTTTACGTAAATTTTCAAATCCATTCAAATATCCCGGAATTCACTTAATTAATAATACATCCCTACTTTACTTTTTAATACTTACATTTTTAATTTTAAATTAAAGTTATGGTTTATTCTATTAATTCTAATTAATTCTACGAAATTTCTACAGAATTTATTAAAAACTTTTATTGTTAAAGGATAAAGACACTGCTATTTGATTGCACCAAATCCAACAACGGTTGTTTCAAATTCTGCTCTGATTACCCCTACTCGTAAAACCCCTAACTATAATACGCCATAATTAATGCCGAAATTCACCATGGGTTTTCTAACTAAACTACCCATCGCTAGATGTCAGTGAAAGAATGGTTTGACTAGGAATCAATTACTTCGAGAGTCGAGGGAGCGATAATGATGAGGTGTAAAGGGCCCGTAGGGCAAATGAATGCATATGTGGAGGGTTGATTTATATTACCTGATACCTTGAGTTATATTTACCTGAAGTACTTCAGTGTAGTTTTAGTTGCATACGTTATATTTCATATATGCAGTTTGTTAATATGTATTAAAGTAATTAAGTACTTTATTTTCTATAAAATTTTTATTGCATTTATCGACATAAAATCCATAAGTTCAACATAAAATAGCAATTAGATTTGTTACAACTTTTCAATGTAATATCCATAAATTATCAATTAGAATAACAAGTATTAATTAAAAAAAAAAAAAAGAATAGAGGAAAACTTGATAGGATGGGGATATAGAATAGTTAAAGAATAAATAAGAGATCAGAATACTGCATTGCTATGAGTTTGTAGAAAAATCAAAGAATAAATGTTATGTAACTTCGAACTTTGAGTTCATACTTTAATACAAAATGTGGGAGTTTGGCAGTGTCTGCCGTAGTGTTCACATCGTTGTTCTACCTGTCTAGCGTGTGTACCTATATGTATTTAAAGTGATATTATTGTTAGTTGATCATAATTCGTTAATTAAGGTCAGTAAAATACTATTGAAACAAATAAGTTCGTAAGATAAAAATCTAATTAATCTGAACTGTTTAATTAAAAAACGGACAAAAATATTTGGTGAAATTTAAACGAAACCTAAACATCCCTTATTACTCCTATCAAAATTCCTAAAAATAATTGCTATGAATGCTTAAGACCGGTTGTGGATCCAAATTCGATTGTCTGCTGTTCAGTCTGTAAAGTCGCCTCGCACGATGAATGTATCGACGCTGGATGGACTCTCGACAAATCCGCGAAAAGTGGACATGCAAAAATTGTAACAACAAAAATTGAAATTCGTTATCTGTCAGTAATTCGCTTAACATATCTCATTTTAATCAATTAATGTCACAACTAGTGACTTTAAGTCAGTATGTTGAAACTTGTAATACTGATTTGAAGTCTATTATTGCTACACAAAGTACAGAAATAAATGAATACAAAAATGAATTATCCACATTAAGAGATGAAAATCAATCCATGATATTGAGTCAGCTAAAGCTTTTATCGAACACTTTAATCCTAATTAGTGATGCTGCGAGACGAGAGATTCTCGTCTCTCGTCTCGTCTTGTCTCCTCTCGAACGAGACGAGAGAGACATTTTCTCTCGAAAACAGATTCGAGACGTGACAAGAGAGTGTCATTTCTCGACGAGAATTTCTCGTTTCTCTCGAGCTCTCTCGAACAATTTTCTCTTTGCTTATTTGAAATTTTCAATTGCTTATCGTAACTTAAAATTTTAAGATTAGATTTTGAGAGTCAAAAAATTAACTATAACACACCTATTCTATATATATTAAATGATAACAAATGATACTTGTGTTATTAGGATTTTATAAATAGTGATTTATAAGAAAAAAAAATTTTAAGCGTTTTTTCGAAAAACTGTCAAAGAAAAGGTCATACAAACGAATGTATTATATTCAGTGAGGACGAAAATTGTCCCCTCCTCTATTTTAACTTCTATATGAAAAAGGATACAAAACAAAAACGAGGTAAAACTAAAGAGATATTATATTTTTGTTATAACGAGATGCACTTTACTTGAGACACGTAAGATAGAGAAAGTTACAAGCTTTAAATTTTCTAATGGAAAGTAGGGTCATGTGATACCTCATTTGAAAGATATTTTCCATATTTTTATATTCATGTAAACAGATTTAGGTTTTTATGTTTTTACATGTTCTGGGCCTGTACTACTAAGTTACATTCTTGATAACTTTCGTTTTAACAATTATTGTTTATTACTAAGGAAACGCTTCTTGTATTTATTAAAATAAATAAATTAAGAATATCACGGGCGATTTAAAAACCACTTCGTCGTATTAAATTTTTCATAACTTCTTGGCAAAAAAAGCTTATTAAAAAATTATCTTCTAACATTATCTAACATTTCTAGAATTATTGAGGCACACGTCGATTATCAAAAATGTAATTTATGTAAAAATAAAAAATAAATTAACTGTTTGCTTGGATTTAAATATAATCAAAATATCTTTCAAATGAGGTATTACATGACTTTACTTTCCATTAGAAAAAGATAGTAACGCCCTCTATTTGACGTCTCAAGTAAAGTGCATCTCATTATAACAAAAGTATCATAATGTTTCTCTAAGTTCACATCGTTTTTGTTTTATGTCTCTATATTCTTGTATTTTAAAAACATACTACAAAATGCTTTTGACATCACAGGATTGCATTAGAAAAAATCTAACTTCCAATTTAACCTCTTTCCCCCTCCCCAACTGACTTACAAGACAAAGTATTTTCGTTTTTAGTTAACGCCTAATCTGGGCTACTTATTACTTCAAATTTCAATTGTAAAACGACTGTGACAGACGGACAGACAGAGAGGCATAAGTGTTTCTTTTTGCCAAATTTGGGTAATAATGCGCAAATTACTTGAAAAATTCTTTGTTTTTGTCTTACAAATTTTACCGTTTTTTCATGTTTCGTCTTTTTCAAATTTAAATTTGATATTGTTTGATCACGAAAGAAACGAGACGAGACGAGACGAGACAAGACGAGAGAAAGGCTCTCTCGAGCGAGAGAAGCTCCTTCTCTTCGAGACGAGAGAGCAGTTTTCTCTCACCCTACGAGACGAGACGAGAGAGGCCACTCTCTCGTCTCGGCTTGTCTCGCGGCATCACTAATCCTAATTTCGAAATAAAGATTTTTGACGCAATTCGTCTTGGAAAACTCGAAAAACGAAATGTGCTTTTGCATCCCAGACCATTAAAAGTAACTTTAGAATGCCCTAGCTTGGTCAAACGTATCCTAAAAGACAAATCTAAAATTAATAGTGCGTGTAAAATATCGAATTTAAGAGATGAGATAGAGGTTCGAAAAAAAAAAGGAGAATATCTTACCATCAAGTATATTAAAGGAGTACCTGAAATTTTTGCAATGATCCCTGAAAATTAAAATAACAAAAAAAGGACTAGCGATTCGAACAGCCCAACCAACACAACTGAAGGAACCTACAATATCTTCAAACAGATGAATGCTTCTTCTGTAAATAATACTGGTGCATCGCAGAGCAACCAATAGCAACCATTACAAATTTTCTTCTGAAACTGTCAAGGTTATGCAAACATTAATGATTTGGAGTGAGGGTAGCCATATGTGAGTAGTAGGGATTAAGTGTAAGGGTTAAAGAAAAGGTCCTTTATTTCTCACAAGTCAATTTAATTGGCGACCGGTTTCGAAGCTGTCACTTCATCATCAGGCACACCTAAATGGAATGTCAAGGAGTCAGTTGTAATAAAAAACAATTATAAAAGCATGAACTGACTTTAACATATACAAAATAACAGAAAAAACAGAAAAAACACAAAAGAAGTTAAACAATAACCTTGACTCACCTTGACTATTTCCATAAAGCAAGCGCAACTAAAAGTTTAACAAAACGAGTTAAAAAAGTCATATGTAATACAATAGTATTTTTAAAAATATTGTAGGTTAGGTTAAACCGCGAGATGTCTGTTTGAATAAATTAATTAAAACACATGTAAGACTATTATTAACTAAACAACACAAAATAGTTTTTACAAGCACAAACAGTTTAAAAATTTTTAAGGATATAACGTCAATTAATAAAAGTAAAAAGTAAAAATTATCAGACTCTCAAGACATCTATCTAAATTTTTTAACGAAATAATGTAGTAAACTGTAAATTTTAAATTTAGCGGATAAATAGTGTACTAACAAAGGTGTTATTTACTGAAAGTGAGTATAGGGGGCGGTGACAAAATTTATTGAAAGTAAAAATATTAAACTGGGAAATGAGAAAGCAAAAAATACTAACAAGAAAATTAGAACACTAAACAAGAAAATATGAAAATTCATATGTAAAAGGGAAATTTGAAGCAGATAATCAAAAGAAAAATTACTGTTACAGGAAACGGAAACTAAGTTGACAAGTACGAATGTCAAAAAAAGGGGGAAGGTCAAATTTTGGCGTATGACAATCACGTGGGAGAAATTGAATAAACTAATAAAACATTTAATAAGATGCGAGTGGGAAAAAAATTAATGGAAACAGAGAAGAGAATCTAAATTGGGAGAGTTAATTAATTTGTGGTAAGTAACTGATTGAAGATCAAATGAGTGGGGGTATAAGTCTGAAATTAATTTAAATAAGCGCAGAGAACGTTGGGGTACTAATAAATTGAATTTGTGCATTCAGAGAGCAGGAGGGGCCAGATTTATTATTTTTTAAAATTTCCAGGTTCTCAAAGTTATTCAGAAGGAATTTATTAGAAGTCATATGCAAAATGTCGAAGCCAATGCTAGAATCAAAATCGTGACCAGTGTCTAACAAATGAGCAGCAAAGTGAGAAAAACCAGTAGTGTTAGTGTTACTGGTTTTTCTCACTTTGCTGCTCATTTGTTAGACACTGGTCACGATTTTGATTCTAGCAGTGGCTTCGACATTTTGCATATGACTTCTAATAAATTCCTTCTGAATAACTTTGAGAACCTGGAAATTTAAAAAAATATTAAATCTGGCCCCTCCTGCTCTCTGAATGCACAAATTCAATTTATTAGTACCCCAACGTTCTCTGCGCTTATTTAAATTAATTTCAGACTTATACCCCCACTCATTTGATCTTCAATCAGTTACTTACCACAAATTAATTAACTCTCCCAATTTAGATTCTCTTCTCTGTTTCCATTAATTTTTTGCCCACTCGCATCTTATTAAATGTTTTATTAGTTTATTCAAATTCTCCCACGTGGTTGTCATACGCCAAAATTTGACCTTACCCCTTTTTTTGACATTCATACTTGTCAACTTAGTTTCCGTTTCCTGTAACAGTAATTTTTCTTTTGATTATCTGCTTCAAATTTCCCTTTTACATATGAATTTTCATATTTTCTTGTTCAGTGTTCTAATTTTCTTGTTAGTATTTTTTGCTTTCTCATTTCCCAGTTTAACATTTTTACTTTCAATAAATTTTGTCACCGCCCCCTATACTCACTTTCAGTAAATAACACCTTTGTTAGTACACTATTTATCCGCTAAATTTAAAATTTACAGTTTACTACATTGATTCGTTAAAAAATCTAGATAGATGTCTTGAGAGTCTGATAATTTTTACTTTTTACTTTTATTAATTGACGTTATATCCTTAAAAATTTTTAAACTGTTTGTGCTTGTAAAAACTATTTTGTGTTGTTTAGTTAATAATAGTCTTACATGTGTTTTAATTAATTTATTCAAACAGACATCTCGCGGTTTAACCTAACCTACAATATTTTTAAAAATACTATTGTATTACATATGACTTTTTTAACTCGTTTTGTTATACTTTTAGTAGCGCTTCCTTTATGGAAATAGTCAAGGTGAGTCAAGGTTATTGTTTAACTTCTTTTGTGTTTTTTCTGTTTTTTCTGTTATTTTGTATATGTTAAAGTCCGTTTATGCTTTTATAATTGTTTTTTATTACAACTGACTCCTTGACATTCCATTTAGGTGTGCCTGATGATGAATTGACAGCTTCGAAACCGGTCGCCAATTAAATTGACTTGTGAGAAATAAAGGACCTTTTCTTTAACCCTTACACTTAAACATTAGTGAGTTTATTTAATGTTGATATACTGAGACATGGCTTGTCTCTGAAATAAAAACTTGTCCCCATTTTCTAAACACATTTAATGTAATTACTGTTTATGTCATCAAAGAAAAATCTGTTGGTAGAGCTAGTGGTGGTTTGTGCATTTTTATAGTAAAGATTTTACATGTGAAGTACTAGATAATTCCCCTTGGTGGCTAATCTGCCTAATGAAATCTCAATTTAATAGCTTTATTGTATCTAGCGTTTATTTTAAACCATCCTTAAATATTTTCTCATTATTAGACATCTTTAAAATTACTTTAAATGAAATAATGTGCTCTTTTCCTGGCTCTATAATCATAATTGGCGGGGATTTTAACTGTAGGATTGGTAACTTAGGACATTTACCTTTGGAACTTATAAAAAAATACTAATTTATTTGAAGAAAGTCTCACATATGATAAGGTTATTAATTCAAGAGGAAAATCTATGGTTGAATTTATGTACTCTAACTCATTTTCGTTATTAAACAGTCAAACACCATGTGATAGTCCTACTAATTTTACGCATATCAGTAAATTGAGCTGTAGTGCGATAGATCTAGTTTATACAAATAATTTATTCTTGCAATATGTGAATAATTTTTTCATATATAATAATGAATTAACAGGGCCGCTGAGAGCCAGGCCGGGCCCCAGGACAATTCTCTACATCGGGCCTATAAAACAAAAAACCATTCTCCCTACTTCAATTACTTCTTGTTCTATAAAAAGAAGGTCCTCACATCAAAAAGCTATTCTCCCTACCTCAATTGTTTCTCAAAAAAAAAAAGGTCAGCCGAAACTTAATTTCCTACTCTCATCTTGTGCCCAATTTATCATGCAGAACAGAAAATGCTGTTATCGGGCCCCCCTTACAGCGCTTCCGGGCCCCCATTTGAGCCCGGGCACCGGGAATTAGTCCCGGCTACCCCCCCCCCCTCTAGTCGGCCCTGTGAATTAACTTCCGATCATTTTCCTATTTGTCTAAAATTTAATTTTGAAAATTACAAATCATTAACTAATAGAACAACTAATACAAACATTATACAGAGAAAATTATATTGGGATAAAAATCTTGCTTTATCCTTTAGACTTATCATGCGTATCATACATTTTATTAAAAATATAGGTGAATAACAATTTTTATGCAGCTAACTTAAACTTAGTAAAAACCATTTCTTCTAAAACTGTCAGAAAAATGAAACTAAGCAAACCTTGGTTTGATGATGCTTGTTATACCGCAAAAAACAATTAAATTTAGCTCTTTCACATTGTGGAAACAACAACTTCTCCCAAGATACTCTAAATGAATACGCTGATATGAAAAAAGAATATTAACGAATAATCAAATTTAAACGTCGTAAATTTGAGGTAGAAATGATCTCTACACTATTAGATTCATAAATCCCAAAGAGTTTCTGTCAACAATAAAACAATTTCGTTCATTTAGAAATATTCACCCCCTAATCTCACCATAGAAATATGGGAACTTTTTTATAATAATATTTATCCTCCTAGAATTTTAGATAACACCATGTTTTCCGATGCTTTGTATCCCCACCATGATGCTAAAATATCCACAGAGGAACGTTATACAGTAATAAATTCATGCAAAAATAATAAATCTCCTGGTACTGAATATATTTCTTATGAGTATTTTAAAAATCTCCCCAATAATTGGATTCCATATATTACACTCCTATTTAACATTTTTTATTCTGGCATCATGCCCCGAAAGTGGATCGAAATGTCACTTAGTATGCTCCATAAAAAAGGTCCTTCCGATGATCCTTCAAATTAGCGGGGATTAGCGTTAATAAACTGTGCTGCTAAAATTTTCACACATATTATTCCGGCCGGGGTATGGTTGCATTGATAATGTGTATACGTTAACCTCTGAAATTCAACAACATATTAATTGCAATATTTGCTGACTTCAAACGTGCTTTTGATTCCGTCAACCACTCCTTGCTCTGGCTCAAGCTGTTTAATTTGGGTGTTAATTCTAGAATTATAACTGTAATACGCAAAATGTATGAGAATGCAGAACTGCGTATTAAATGTTCTGATGGATTTTCTAAATCCTTTGAGCTCACATGTGGTGTTTTACAAGGCGAGTCACTTATTAATCCAGTTTTTGCTCTATTTATTTAAGATATTGATAACTTCTTTGCAACTAGAGGCGCTAAAGGTGTTAATATTGATAAAAAAAATTGTTACTCTCTTGTTGTATGCTGACGACCTTGTTATACTCGCAGATTCAGAGGTGAGGTGGATGTTGACAGAAAATTAAAATTATTGAAAGAATACACTTTATTAAACCATTTAACAATTAATGTTGACAAAATAAAAATTATGCAATTTTCTAAAGGTGGTGTTAGATCTTTGGATTCTCATTTCCGCCTAGAGAATAAAACTGTAGCATTAACCAACAATTATATTTACCTAGGTGTTACCCAGAGTTGGGTAGTATTCGAATACCCGGTATTCTGAATCTTATTCAGAATACATTTGGCTGGTATTCGAATACTATTCGAATACATTTGTGTTTTCTGTATTCGGTATTCGACTGAATACTTTTTTAGTCAGTACTCGGTATTTTGGATTTAGAATACCATTTTTGAATCCTAGTATTCGAATACCACACTTTGTATTCGAATTCCGGTATTCGAATCCCGGTATTCGAATCTTGGTATTCGAATCCCGGTATTCGAATCCTGTTTTCGAATACTGTTTGATTATTTCTATGAATATTACGATCTTTTTGAAATGTTGGTTTTGTTGAAGGCAAACGGGATAGGAAATGCTTTTTGATTGATGTCTTCTTTCTGATATCCAAGTACTAGTGCGACGTTATGAATGTTATATTATATTTTATTTAAAACAAAAATAATTTATTTTAAGTTATTTATTATTTAAGATTATTTTTCAAGGATAGCTTCTTTTGCTAAGCAATTCTATTGTGTTACCTTATTGTGTTCGAATTTCCAATGAATGTACCAAAGAAACTATTTTAAGTTTTATTTATTATACAGAGTGTCCCACGAGATACGCCTCGGACCATAACTCCATAACGGTGCAATTTTCAAAAATTTTGTAAGTGTCCTTTTTTATGTATATTCAAAAAAGCCATCTTTTAAAATTAGTTTTCGAAAATTGCACCGTTATGGAGTTATGGTCCGAGGCGTATCTCGTGGGACACTCTGTATAAGTAAGTAGGTTGTAGGGTATAGGTTATAGGTAATGGGAATTGTTTATTTTTTATTAAACAATAAGTTTGTGTTTTTATCTGACGGTGTACCAAAGAATTTTATTTTAAATTTTTCATTATTTTATCGTTATTTATAATTTTTTAATAAAACTTTAAGAAATAAAAATCAGCAAATGTTTTTTATTAAACAGTTGTTTTATTTAACCTTACTGTGACACTGTCTATCAAAAAATGATATTTCAAATTTTATTTTACATAGATTTTTAATTCTTTTTATATTTTTATAAATTAACTACATAAATAATAATCAAGCTTTATGTGCGCAAATGTTATTTGTAGTTGGAATATTCATAAAGTATTCATATGTAAATGAATCCAGGTATTCGAATACAGCGGTATTCAAATACTTTTTTTTTCTTTGTATTCGAATATTGATTATTCGAATACAATTTAGAATACAGTATTCAGGATTCGTATTGAATACCGGATTTCAGTATTCGACCCAACTCTGGTGTTACCCTAACATCGTCTTTTTTATTTTGTGAGATGGCAAATGTAACTACTAACAAATCTAAGCCAGAAAGTGGTGCAATCATTTCAATAATGGCAACAGTCAAAGTAGATACTTGGTACCCAAGAATTAAATTATTTGAGTCCTTGGTTGACAATGACAAACTGTATTCCTGTTTGGCGTTTAAGATATAGTGACATACTTGAGCGTGTACAAATCAACTTTTAAAAAGAATTTTATCCGTGCCAATTAATACACAGGATTATGTAATAAGACTTGAAATGGGCCGGGTCAAACTTATTTATAATATTTTTAAAATGACTCTTAACTGGTTGCTCAAAATTTTATTTATGCATGACAGCAGACTTCCAAAAATCTGTTTCTTCCCAAAGAAGCGCATGTTAAACTGTCGGGAGAAATTTAACTGAGCCATGCAAGTAAAAAGTCAATTTGAATTTATTGATGCTTGCGCTATTTGGAATAATCTTTCATATATATAACACTAAAACAAAATAAAAAAAACCTTATTTTCTC